>MU684061.1:26447-139259 GCA_026770625.1 Nicotiana glauca
GGGGGGGGGGGGCCCTAGGTTTATTGATAATATGGATCACTCTACACAACACCCAGTAATCATTCTTACGCGTGGTGTTATCGCGTGGTCATCATATCCATATCTACCCTTTCCCATCCCTTTAAGGTACTAAAGTGCGAAATGGTCTTGTTTACTTATTGCATGCTATTACCCGCCCCAATCCTATTAATCCCGGAGGTATTTGGGATTACTAATCCTAAAGGAAGGAGATATTGGGCTTATTGGTAGTTTCAAAAGATAAAAATGCTAAGGTGAAAAATAAAACACATATAGCGAGTTTGGGTAAGCATATAAACAAATACAAAAGTTCATACAGACCTCCTTTAAACCAAGAAAGCATATAGTTTAGCATGTTTTGCACGTACTGTTTAAGGTCTAATTAAACTTAAAGGTTTGAGGCAGACTGATTTATTACATAGTTCAGATAAGAAGCCCGAACCAGGCCTGCCTGTTGGTTGTAACTAAACACCTGATTAAGTTTATAAGTTTATCCTATGGCTTGCCTAAATGTGGTACAAAAGCTCCTATATGCATGATATCTACTGATTTTATAAAAGGATGAAGTAGATTGAATACATACTGACTAAGAGGGGTTACCAGATTATTACAGAAAAAAGCAAACCTTAGCAAAAAGTTACAGATTCTGCAAACATTATTACTATTTTTTGACTCATAAGCGAGTGGAAACGTTTCAGACTTGGTTTATACCTATAGGCATGCTTTCTACGCGTTGTTGATTTTAAGCACTTTTATAGATAATGGAAAAAATGCAAAAAACCTACAACATGATATCTAGGTGTTGCATTTTTATTACGAACGTGACATCTGATTGCATTTTGGTTATTCAGACCTATGAACATGTTTGCCTAATGAGAAATGGGATATGCAAGAATCATAAATGACCTATAGGCATATTTTCTACATGCAGATATCATATAGACATGGTATCTATATTAGAACATGCTGAAATTAGAAATCCTATAGACATGGTATCTATATGAGAACATGCTGAAACTAAAAATCTTAAAGGCATGGTATCTATATGAGAATGCTGAAATTAAAAATCCTATAGGCAGGTTATCTACATGAGAATGCTAAAATTAGAAATCCTATAGGCAGGTTATCTACATGAAAATGCAGGATCTTATAGACATGGCAGCTATATGAGAATACTGGAATTAGAACTTCCTATAGGCAAGTTATCTACCCATTTTGCATACATGGTTAGCCCTCCCTTTTCCCTAGCCATCCCCACGAGTTTTATTACAAAGTTATTACATCCCAGAAGAAAATAGAATAAAGAAAAATACATCAGAGATTAAAAGTACGACCAATGAGATCCTGATTCAGACTTTCTGTCTGAAATACGAAGTAAACCAACTCAAAAGATCAGATTTCAAAGCTTTCTCCCATTTGGGGGTGTGTCAAAGTTCCCTAAGAGTCTCACATGAACACCGGATAGTGCTTACACCCCAAATACATTACCAGATTAATACATAGTGTAGTGAGGAAAAGCCATCCCTCAAGTGGGCAAGTTCAAAGGGAACTCAAGGTCCCAAGGCAATGCTTACAAGAGGTGGCAGAACTTAAGAACTAAGAGAGAGTGCAGGTGCAGGATTCTAAAAGGGGAAAGCGAAAAGGGAAAAAATTCACATTAATACACATAGGGGTATAGGGAATAGGGAGATAGTAAAGGAAAAGCAAATACAGACTTGTGGGGGATATTCAGCAATGAGGAATGCTGGCATACCCCATAAGCCTGTTAGAATACATTGTTTAGAAGTTAGGATCCTTTAAGGGATCAAGTTCAAACCATAAATAATAACTTGCATATTGCCATGTTTTAAACTGTAACTCAGAGCACATAAGGGGGATAGGGACCAAGGGTTCATAGCATAAACAAACAGAAAGGAATCAACATGCTAGTTTAAATATTTAATTTTGCAGAAGAAGTAAAGTAGGCAGGGATACAAAAAGCTATAAATAAACACATTGTGATGATGCTAAAACTTAAATTAGGACATACCAGTTTCAAAGGAAGCAAACAAAGAGAAAGTGCACTAGTCTTGTAAAAGCCACAGAATAGAAAAGAAGAGAGTGCTAGTAAGAGTTCAGAAGAGATTGTAAAGTAGTAATGGAGGATTATTAATCCTGTCTTTGTGAAAAAATGTCGTGTATTTATAGTGTGAAAGTCATGAGGAAATAAGGTACGAAAATAGTTGAAGAACTTATTGTAAATCAATTACACAAGACTCCCTTTAATTAAGTGATTCAAATTCAAACGGGTATAAACCAATTAAGGAAAGAAATTAATCAAACGCCTTGTACAAAATAGGCAATTAGGGGTGAGTACATAAAACTTATTTAAGGACAGGGTTTTGACAATACACGGTTTGTGCAAATAAGGTGAGAAGATCAATTAACAAACAATAAATCAAAGGGTCTGAGATTTTGTATGAGTGAACCAAGTCAGAAAGATGGGAAAAGTTTTTAACTTAAGGGAAATCAGCAAACAATCAATTATACCTGTTTAAAAGGAATTATGAATCAATCACAAGTTTGAAAACCCCTTTGAAAGGAAAGTTCATCACACATAAAGAGCACACAAACACGTTGATTTGAGAGAAGATGTTGTGCCATTGCACAATCAATAGAAAAAATCTAGTAAAAGAGTTTAGAAAAGTTTATCAAAAGGTCAGAATCATATGAAACTCGAAATTGATCTAAAAGAGTTGGGGTTTTTGAAATAAGAACCATAGATCAGGAAAATCACAAAGTGAGGGCAAGAAATTGAATCGAAACATGTTTAGATGTTTCAGAAAAGAACATGCTTCTTCAGCAATAGAACTCATGAGAAAACATGATAGCAAAGTAACATCCAATCACAGTAGAAGGATTCAAAGAACATAAAGGAAAATAATGATAAGAACAGTAGAAGAAGCGTGCTTAAGAGATTTTCTAGAAGAAACTTAAACAGGGCTCAGTAGAAGACAAACAACGAAACTTAAGAACTTAGTATGAAAATACAATAGAAGAACAGAAGAACACCGTAAAAGTGTAGCAGAAAAGCATATAGGAAAACACAGTAATATAAACATATAAGAACATGATAAACGAACACAATAAAGGCAAATACACACGAATGACAAAGACAATCATAAAAACACTTAAACATTTTCAGAAAACCCTAGATCGGAAAATAAGGATTTTGAAAGTAATTTTTTTGAAAGAAAAGTTAGGGAAATCGTTTGAAAACACAAGGAGAGCATAGATACACAACAAATCTAAAGAAATCGGAGAAAACCTCGGAGATTTAGGGTTTCAAAAGAACCCTAGAAATGAGAAAGGCTTTGAAAGGTCACAGATCTGAGTCGGAGAGGTCAGAACCAGGCTTAGACAACCATGGTATGCCGGAGCAACTCCGGAGATGACCGGAGAACCTCGAATCGACGGTGGTATGGGTACAGAACTTCAAGGTCAGGCCTTGAATCTTCAGGTATCAGGCACGTGAGAGCACCAGGATGTAGGTGCAAGACTCCTATAACTTTGATGGCCATAGATTCCGGTGGATTTCAGGGTGGAAGATGATGAGAGGCGGCTAGGGTTAGAGAAGGTTCGAGAGTGTTTGAGAGTGAGGGGGTTTTAGAGGCGTTGGGTAGATAAAAATGATTTTAGGGTTGGGGTATTGGTGGATTAAAAAGGGAAATGATGGATCGTAGCCGTTGATCATTTTGATCAATGGCCTTGATCAAAAGTGGAGTTGGGCGGGTAAAATAAACAGGTCAGGGGCAGGTAATTTTAGGATTTAGGCCGGTCAATTTGGGATTAAGATTGGGTTAATTGGGGGGTTGTTTAGGCTAAAATTTAAATGGTTAGGGCTAGTATTTAAATAGCCACTTTTCTCCATTTTATTTTATAAAAATAGTAAAACAATTTCTGGAAGCAAATTAAAAATACTAAATCAATTGCTAATATGTAAATATTAAATTAAAAATACTGGAATCAAATTTGTAATTATAAATATAATTAGTTCTTAAAATAGGTTAATATTGCAATTATATGAAATTTAGCCTTAAAATACTAAATAAATTTGTAAAAATATGCAAAAAATTACCTTAGCTATATTCTGGTATAAATATGAGAATAAAATAAATTAATAAAAAAAAGATAATTTGAGGAATAACTATTGGTTTTTGTATTGCTAAAATGGGGCAATAAATTAATTTTATAAATCTTTTAAAAATTAGAAAAAATAATGAAATATTTGGACACACTTATATATGCATACATATGCTATTTTGAAAGGTATTTTGCATATAAAAATGTACAGAAAAAAATTGGGTATCAACATCTGTCCCTCTTTACCCGGGAAAGATGAAAGAGTTGTCGGGAAAAGATATGATGGCCAATTTTACCGAACAGAATGGTTTGAAGAGGTTGACCGTGCTCTGTTTCCTGAGCTGCCTACATATCCCTGGTCTTACAGGAATCAGTCCATATGTAGTTAAGGATCCGTCGGCAAAGTATGACGATGGAGATCTTTCAAGAACGGATGCAATATTCATGTTGGGATATATGGTTAAGGCCTAGTAGGGTTGTGGGAACTGGAGCGGAATGCTCCTACCGAGATGGATTGCTCGCCGATTTACCTGTAAATAAGCAACACAAACGTATATTGTGCATAAATTTAAAGATGACGCAATTTCCCGTTGGACCATGAATGTTGTCCTTGGATGGTTAGGACGACGTCCTCAGACAATGACGTCCTGGGCCATGAAGCGTATAATAAGGGATTCGTAGGCCATGAAATGATCCTCTCGGACTATGAGAATGATGCCTCCGAACTATGATGCCTTTGAATAATGATATGCAAGAGATTAAAAGGGGTCCTCAAGCCATGGCACGACTTTCTTGGGCTATGAAAATGGTGCCTCTAAACAATGATGCCATTGGATAATTTGGCGATCTTCAGCCCATGAGATGCAGTATTTGGAGATTTTTCAGCCCATGCAATGCAGAAGGTGGCGATCTTTCAGCCGTGCAGTGTAAATAAAGTGGCAATTTTTCAATCGTGCAAGCGTAAACAAAATGGCGATATTTCAGCCGATGCAGATTTAAATAAAGTGGCGATATTTCAGCCGATGCAAGTGTAAATAATGTGGCTATATTTCAGTCATGCAAGTGTAAATAAGGGTGGCGATATTTCATCCATGCAAGATATAAATAAAGTGGCGATCTATCATCCATGCAAGATGTAAATAAAGTGTTGATATTTCAGCCGATGCAAGACATGAATAAAGTGGCAATCTTTTAGCCTTGCAAGATGTAAATAAAGTGGCAATATTTCAGCCATGCAGAAGTAAATAATGTGGCGATATTTTAGCCATGCAGAAGGAGACAGTGCTTAGTCTCAGAAGGCAGAATGGTAGCCTTATGCAATGCAGGAATGGAGATAGAGACAGGGTTTAGTCTCGGAAGGCAGAATGGTAGCCTTATGCAATGCAAGAATGCAGATGGAGGTAGAGCTTAACCTCGGAAGGTAGAATGGTAGCCTGATGCAATGCAAGAATGCAGATGGAGAGAGAGCTTAGTCTCGAAAGGCAGAATGGTAGCCGTATGCAATGCAAGAATGCAAATGGAGACAGAGCTTAGTCTCGAAAGGCAGAATGGTAGCCTTATGCAAGAGTTGAAAGGTGAATAGTAATAAAATTTTCTTAGCTTATAGTCGATAGTTGATTGTGATATTGTGGCTGCTGGGGATACTGTGTGCGAATAGCAACTGTGAATAGGTGTGACGGTTCTGAGAGTTGTATCCCTAAACACTATGGGTGTATAATATATTCTATGATTCTGCGACTTGGGTGCCTGCATCCAAAGAAAATTGTGAGTTTTGTAAAGGGTAAAGGTTAGTTCGTGTCCCCGCTGACTTTTTTTGACCTGATTGGCTCTGATCTGATGATATGGTATGTATTATTGGGGTAGCATTGCTAAACAGAGAAATTTTGATAACAAACATGCATGGGTTTGTAAAAATTATGATATGAGTATATATTTAAGAAATAGTTTTTAGATGAACCGACGACTGTGACATGGTTCAGGACATTGCAACCTCTCTCGCTTCGGAATTTTGAGGGTCCTCCTCAAAATTCTACCCCATTTTACTGGGCTGCTGCTTCTGACGGTTGCTTGTGATGATCGTCTGAAGTTACTTCGAAATTTTGAGGGTCCTCCTCAAAATTCTGCCATAGTTTCCAATTGCGAGGGAAAATGAAAATTTTATTGAATTGTGACCGAACCCATAAGGCTGCCTACGTATCCCCTCTTAAACGGGAATCATGTCAAGCGTAGTTCAAATTACATCATATACAAAAGCCTAAGATTACACATAGTAGCGCTTGAGTGCATCTGAATTGATTTGTTTTGGCCAAACTTCTCCATCAATTTTTGCAAGTATAAGGGCTTCTCCTGTCAGAACCCCGTGAACCATGTATGGACCCTGCCAATTTGGAGAGAATTTCCCTTTGGCTTCATCTTGATGTAGGAATTTTTTTTTAACACCAGCTGCCCTGGTGTGAACCATCTTGGTTTGACTCTCTTGTTAAAGGCTCTGGACATTCTGTTATGATAAAGCTGACCATGGAAAACTGCATTCATTCTTTTACCATCTATAAGAGCCAGCTACTCGTCGTGACTTCTCACCCAATCTGCGTCGTTGAGCTCAGCTTCTTGTATGATCCTCAAGGAAGTAATTTCTACTTCGATGGGGATGACGGCTTCTGTACCATAAACGAGCATATAGGGAGTTGCCCCAGTTGATGTGCGGACTGTGGTGTGATACCCCAATAGAGCGAATGATAGCTTTTTGTGCAATTGCTTATGCTTCTTTATCATTTTCCTCAATATCTTCTTGATGTTTTTGTTGGCGGCTTCTACGGTTCCATTCATCTGAGGTCTGTAGGCTATAGAATTCTTGTGTTTGATCTTGAAGGTTTCACACATAGCTTTCATTAAGTCACTATTGAGGTTGGAGCCATTATCAGTAATGATTGACTCCGGGATCCCGAACCGACAAACAATACGGTCGCGGACAAAGTGTGCCACGACTTTCTTAGTCACTTCTTTGTAAGATGTTGCTTCGACCCATTTGGTAAAATAGTCAATTTCCACTATGATGAATCTGTGCCCGTTGGAAGCAACAGGTTCGATTGGTCCAATAACATCTATCGATGCCCCTTTTTTCTCGCAAAATTGGGTTTATGACACATTTTGGAGGACAACTCGTTCCCTTTTGGGAATTGGGTTTGAATTGAAGAATCGCCACCTAATTACTAAAGTGCATTAGGACACTAAGAAGAATTTTGATTTAAAAAACTAGAGATTGGGTAAGGGCTCAAAATTATCCTGAGGAGAAGGTGTTAGGCACCCCTCGAGATCTACTAGTGTGGTTCCCAACCATACTATAATTGTGACTTTAAGTGAAAACAACAAGTAGACAAGTAAGAGTTTCAAATATGAGGGGGAGGGTTTTCAGATAATCATTGCAAATAATTGAAGTTAAATGGAATTAAAGAAAAGAAGCTGAAATTTGGGAAAAAGCAGTTTTGAAATTCTGAATAAAATAAACAAGTAAAGGGAAGGGGGTCCTAGGTTAATAAATAATATGGATCACCCCACACAACACTCGGTAACCACTTATACACGTGGTGTTATCATGTGGTCATCATATCCATATCTACCCTTTCCCATCCCGTTAAGGTATTAAAGCGCGGAATAGTTTCGTTACTTATCGCATACTACTACTCGTCCCAATCCTATCAGTCCCAGAGGTATTTGGACTACTAATCCTACAGGGAAGGGGTATGAGGCTTTATAGTTTCAAAGGACAAAATGCTAAGGCGACAATCAAAACACATATATAGAAAATATGGGGAGAAGCGCATAGCAAATAGAAAGGCTCAAACAAACCTCCTTAAAAACCAAAGAGAAGCAGATAGTTTAGCATGTCTTACATGTACTAATTAGGGCCTGCTTAAACTTAAAAGTTGTGGCAGACTGATCAATTACATATTTCAAATAAGAAATTTGAATCAGGCCTGCCTGTTGGTTGTAGCTAAAAATCTGATTTAGTTTGCAAGTTTACCTTATGGCTTGCATAAGTGTTAAACGAAACCTATAGGAATGATATCTATTAGATTCAGAAAATAAGTATGCTGATTTAGGAAAATAAGTTGTCAATTAACCAAGAAAGGCGAGTTTTAGTAAAGAGCGTAAACTCTGTAGATATTAAGCATTATCGTTACTGATTTTAGACCTATAGGCGAATGAACGATTCAGGTTTTATTGATAGTTCCTATAGTCATGCTTTCTAGGTGGTATTGACTTTAAACACTTTTACATGCATATTAAGAGTGCGGAGATCCTATGGTCATAGTATCTGAGTACTGTTAGTTTTTAATCCTATAAACAGGTTTTCCTAGTGACCAATGCATATGTAGAGCCCGGATTTCATGTTAACTTATGGACATGGTACCTATATGTGATGATGCAGAATTCCTTATAGACATGGTATCTATATGGATGCATAAACCTATAGACATGGTCTCTATATGTGCAAAAGTGCAGAAATCTATAGACATGGTATCTATATGTGTAGATACAGGTCGATTTAGTAAAAATATAGCTTAAATAGTAAATTGATTCCAGGATCCCAAACAGACAAATAGTACGGTCGCGGACAAAGTCTGTCACAACTTTCTTAGTCACTGCTTTGTAAGATGCTGCTTTGACCCATTTGGTGAAATAGTCAATTGCCACGAGGATGAATCTGTGGCCCTTGGAACCGGCCGGCTCGATTGAACCAATAACATCCATTCCCCAAGAAGCGAAAGGCCATAGTGAGCTTGTTGCATTAAGCTCATTTGGTGGCACCCTTATCATATCTGCATGTATCTGGCAGCGGTGGCATTTTTGAATGTACTGGATACAGTCTGTCTCTATAGTCATCCAGAAATAACCAGCTCTGAGTATCTTTTTGGCTAAGACAAAGTCGTTCATATGTGGACCACATGTCTCGACATGAATTTCCTCTAGCAGTTTAGATGATTCCTTCGCATCGAGACATCTTAGTAATCCCAAATACGGAGTCCTTCTGTACAGGATTCCTCCGTTGTGAAAAAAATTGTTAGACAATCTTTGAAGTGTGCGCTTTTGAGTGGTATTTCCAAGCTCTGGATATTCTCTTTTTGCCAAATATTCATTGATGTCGTAAAACCAAGGTTTTCCATTTGCTTCTTCCTTGACATGAGCACAATAAGCTGGCTGATCATGGATTTTCACCGGAATAGGATCATTGAAGTACGTATCTGGATGTTGCATCATAGATGATAGGGTAGCCAATGCATCAGCAAATTTATTCTAGACTCTAGGAACATGCTGGAACTCTGTCTTTGTGAACCTCTTTCTCAACTCCTGTACATGATGCAGATAAGAGAGTATCTTGGAGTTCTTGGTCGCCCATTCTTCTCGGACCCGATGAATAAGTAGGTCTGAGTCCCCAATTACCAGCAACTCTTAGATGTTCATGTCAATAGCCATTTTGAGCCCTAAGATGCAGGCTTCGTACTCGGCCATATTGTTGGTGCATGGGAATTTGAGTTTGGCAGACACCGGATAATGTTGGCCAGTTTCTGATACTAGGACTACTCCAACCCAACTCCTTTGAAATTTGTTGCTCTATCGAAGAACATCCTCCAACAATCATAGGATTATGCAATATCTTCTCCTATGAATGATACCTCTTCATCTGGATAATACATTTTCAGGGGTTCATATTCTCCATCCACGATATTCTCGACAAGGTGATCTGCCAATGCTTGTTCTTTGATTGCTTTCTGAGTCACATAGACAATGTCAATTTCACTCAACAGGATTTGCCACTTGGCGAGCTTGCCAGTGGGCATGGGTTTTTGAAAGATATATTTCAAAGGATCCATCCTTGATATGAGATATGTAGTATAGGCACAAAAGTAGTGCCTCAGCTACTGGGCCGCCTTAGTTAGAGCACAACATGCGCATTCTACCAGAGAATATCGGGCTTCGTACGGGGTGAACTTCTTACTGAGATAATAAATGGCTTACTCCTTCTTCTCTATTTCATCATGTTTCCCTACGACGCAATCGAAGGCACCATCTAACACTGCGATGTAGAGTAGCAAAGTCTACCTAGCTCAAACGGAACCAAGACTGGTGGTGTTGATAAGTATTCCTTGATTCTATCAAAAGCTTTCTGGCATTTGTCGGTCCATTTGGTGGCGGCATCCTTCTTCAACATTTTGAATATCGGATCACAGATAACCGTTGATTAGGATATGAATCGGCTGATGTAGTTAAGTATCCCCAAGAAACTCATTACATACTTCTTGTTCTTTGGCGGTGGCAATTCTCGAATGGCTTTGATCTTTGATGGATCCAATTCTATTCCCCGACAACTCACAATAAACCCAAACAATTTTCCAGTTGGAACCGCGAATGCACACTTTGCGGGATTCAGTTTCAGATTGTACCTTCTCAGTCTGTTGGAAAACTTCCACAGATCTTCCATACGGTAAATGGCTTTCTTGGACTTGATGATGTCATCACCCACATATACTTCTATCTCCTTGTGTATCATATCATGAAAAATGGTAGTCATGGCCCTCATGTAGGTGGCTCCTGCATTCTTTAACCCGAATGGCATCATCTTGTAGCAGTACATTCCCCATGGCTTAATGAAAGTCATTTTCTCAGCATCTTCCTCATCCATCCAAATTTGAAGATACCCAGCGAAACAATCTACGAATGATTTCAACTCGTGCTTGGTGCAATTATCAACCAGGATGTGTATGTTCGGTAAGAGGAAGTCATCTTTCGGACCGGCCCAGTTGAGATCCCGGTAGTCGACAAAGACTCTAACCTTCCCGTCCTTCTTTGGCACTGGAACAATGTTGGCTAACCATGTTGGATACTCTACTCCCCTAAGAACCTTAGCCTTGACCTGCTTAGTGAATTCTTCCTTGATTTTCAAACTCATGTCTGGCTTGAACTTTCTGAGCTTCTGTTTTACTGGCGGGCATGTTGGATTGGTTGGCAGTTTGTGAGACACAGTAGATGTACTTAGACCAGTCATGTCATCATACGACCAGGCGAATATGTCCTCATACTCCCTTAGAAATTCTGTGTATTCTTTCTTTTCTGACGGTGATAAGTGAATGCTGATCCGTGTTTCTTGAATGTTTTATGCATCTCCCAGGTTAACAATCTCAGTCTCGTCCAGGTTGGACTTAAGTCTATTCTCAAAATTCTCAACTTCCTTAACAATCTCTTTCGATATATCATCTTCCTCTGAATCTATGTTTGTTTGTTGCGTTGTCTCGTTACATGTCACAGTCATTGGTTCATCAAGATAAGTAATAGTAATGCTTTTTAAGTAAAGTAATGAGAGAAAAATAATAAGAGTAATATTTATAAGGAAATTGAAATGCTTTGATAAATTCCATAATTGTTTTTGAACATCGTAGCTCTTTCTTGCAAAAAATAAAAATGCGAAAGGAAAGTAAACTAGTAAGATAAAAGATAATGCATGATGCTTTGTTCAGCTTTGCTACCCCGAAGCTTTCCAGGCTCTGGTGGTTCTAATGGTCCAGTTATTGAGGCATTCTCCTATGCTTACAGCTTATATGGAAGGACCTTCCTCCCCTCCTCCTCAAAGACGACACAACAATCCATAGCATCGTCCTCTAGGAACAGATTCCTTACGGCTGCCAGTGCTTCCTCTTCTTCTAATCCATAGATAATATCGGCTGACTGGAAGATCTGCTCCAAGCGTGGTATTGGCTGCTCAGCGGGTAGTAAGGACCACGCCATGGTGGCGACCAGTGGTTGAACTCCTCCTAAGTGTACTCATATCCCAGACCGAAAGTGGTACCATGTTTCTTCCCCTTAATAGGCTTAGCGATTCCTTAGAGATTCTTGCCAAGTCCCATTCCATGCTCATATCTGCACCAATTCAATATGCTTCCGATGATGTTGTCCCACCACTTGTCCTTATCAACTGTGTTGACTCGCTCGATGTGGTGGTAAGTTTCTCCACCTATCCTTCTTCTTCCTCCAATTGTTGGGATGGTGTGGCGACTATATATGGGATTGCTATCGTCGCCATGAATGATCACCTCTTGGTGATTCTAATCAAACTTTATTGCCTTATGTTGTGTTGATTAGTAGTTCCAACTACCTCCGGGACTGATAGGTGGGACGGGTAATAGCATGCAGTAGGTGACGATACCATTCTGCGCTTAACACCTTAACGGGGTGGAAAGGGTAGACATGGAGATGATGATCACGCGATAACACCATGCGTAAGATTGGCTACCGGTGTTGTGTGGATGATCCATGTGTTTCACAAACCTAGGACCCCTTTCCCTTATGTAACTTTATTATTATTTTATCAAGTAAATTCTATATATCATTACAGTCATCAAATTCCTCCTTTTTACTGCACTATTCTCTTCTTTTCAAAATTTTGTTTATTCATTTCTTTGTTTAAATTTTTGCACTTGGACACTTTCCTTAAATAAACTATGAGATCACTTAGACCTCAATTTCAACATGTTTTTTACGTACCTCTTTGCAACCCTTATGCGTGGAATTATTTGTATACTTGTTTCCATTTAAAGTGACAACATAGCATGGTCGGGAACCACACTAGTGGATCTTGAGGGGTGCCTAACACCTTCCCCTCGAGATAATTTCTAGCCCTTACCCGAACTCTGGTTTTCCAACTCAAAACCCTTAGTGTCCTAATGCACTTAATCATTAGGTGTCGACTCTTCAAATCTAAAACTCAATTCCCAAAAGGGAATAGAGTTGTCTTCCCAAATGTCGTAAATCCGATTGCCTCTTTACTGCTTTATTTAATGTTTTTATTCGAAACTGACTTGGCTTTTTTGTTTATTTTTTCTTTAACACTGTCATTTACTACTTTCCTTCAATACCATTGTAATTTTTTTGAGCAATCATTGTAATCATTATGAACATGAAAATACGTGACAATTTGTTTCATTTTTGTAATTGCATCTTCAACATCATATTCCACTTGTGCCAAACAAATACCATCGCAACTCTTATAATATGTTGTTGCGCTCTTCCAATATTATTACCCCCTAAATTTGGCAAAGGCATATTTGTGGTAAAACCAGTCGATCAGCGGTGCAGTCGACGGTTCCGTGCCTTTCCCTCTTGAGTTGTCCGCTCAAGGGTACCGGTCTAATACCCCATAGAAACCTTATTCTATTTAACTGTGCATGCATCGCTATAAAACCTAGTCGAGTCAGTTATGTTGTCCACATAATGACTCCTTAGGATAGCCTAGTCCAAAGTCCACTGGGTACCCTTGGAACACAAACGGACAGCACCATATTCTGTGCATTTATTTGGAGAACTAAATGCCACAATGCTAATTATTGGTTCAAATGGTCGAGTCCGGCGGGGGTAAGGGTCTAACCCTTTTGTTTTGCAGGAAATGAATGACAAAGTTCCCAACTTCGGTATGGTCAACATACCCTCACTCTTGCTGACCTGGTGGAGGAACCTCCCATCAAGTGACCAAATCAATGAATGGAAAGAGAGGGCCGCCAAGGCTAGCAAAAAGTTGAAATATCTGGAATACAGTCTGCGGGAATTGGAAGGAAAAGTGAGAAAGAAAGTCACTGACTGCCAGAATGCTGAGGGAAACGAAGGAGACGCATGGCGAAGGCATTTTTACTGGAAAATCTGCGTGAGCTGTAGGATGTGATCAACGAGAACATTCAACCTGAAGAAGGTCCTTCTGGTACCAAATAGATAGGATTCTTTTCTTTTCTCTTTAAAATGTAATAAGGCCAATGGCCATTAGTGACATTTTACTTTATGCAATTTTAGTGTCGTTATGGGATTCGTCTTATTTTTATCAATAAAATGAGCCATTTAGCATTATAAGTTCTCCAAATCAACTAGTCGCTAGGCCTACCTCGGGCACAACAAGGCACCCAACTTAGGACACGATTTATATTCTTACACTATGTGTTTAAATATTGCAACATTTTCTCAGAATTCATACTAACTTGTTACCTTTTTTTTACTTTTCATTTTATTCCCCTCCCCAAAGGTTAGTTCATGCACTCTGGCATCATCATCCTACTCCACAAGATCTAAGGGCCCTCCACCACCTCCTCCTCCAAGTCCTATCAAACACAAGAACAAAGCAAAAATGGAAGACTTGAACAACGTCAGGAAGGAAAACTCGGTTGAAAGGGTAGAGGTTCCTCAGGGTATTCAGGGTTCCAAAGAAAGTGCCACCCAACTCGAACAGAAGTTACTGAAATTTCAAGAAGAACTGGACCAAGTTCGGAACATGGCAAGCTTGTCATTCTCCCTCACTACCCCAGACGTCAACTTTCCCAATGCTCAAAATCCTTTACCCCCACAGAACATCCTGAAACCACAGAAATAGCTCGCTTCCCATCAAAATTGCAACACATGTCACACTTAAAACAACAACCCTCTCCTCATTCCTGAACCACTAAACATAAATGATCATCCCCACCACACTTCCATCTATGTGGAAACTATGCCACAATACACTCAACCCATTTCAAACACACCGGAGTCCGATGACAAAGACTTATTCATCAAGAATCTGGCCGCAGAGCTCAAGAAACTAACTAGCCGGGTCCAGGGTGTTGAAGGAAACAAAGGTATTGAGGGGTTGAATTATGAGGACCTTTGCATTCAGCCAGACGTCAAACTTCCCGAGGGGTACAAACCTCCTAAGTTCTAGATATTTGATGGCTCTAGGGATCCTAGAGTCTATTTAAGGACATACTGCGATAAGCTGGTCGGAGTCGGAAGGGATGAAAAGATTCGCATGAAGCTCTTCATGAGAAGTTTGAAAGGTGATGCACTATCTTGGTACATTAGCCAAGATCCCAAGAAGTGGACAAGCTGGGTAGGGATGGCGTCCGATTTCATGGACAGGTTCAGATTCTATACAGAGAACGCGCCAAATGTGTTCTACATCCAGAATTTGAAGAAGAAACCTATAGAGACACTCCGCGAGTATGCTACTCGTTGGTGATCAGAGGCTGCTAAGGTCAGGCCGACCTTAGAAGAAGAACAGATGAACAGGTTTTTCGTCCGAGCTCAGGACCCACAGTATTATGAGAGGTTGATGCTGATCGAGGGCCAAAAATTCTCTGACATCATCAAACTAGGGGAAAGGATCGAGGAAGGCATCAAAAGTGGTATGGTCACTAATTTTGAGGCACTGCAGGCTACCAACAAATCCCTACAGTCTGGTGGCACATCCAAGAAAAGGGACATAAGTGCCGTGATGTATGCACAGAGAACGAAATCCCCAGTAAACGCACCCGGTACCCCCTTTCATATATCAACCTATCCCTAATTACCAAGCACCTCCGCCATCCTATGAAATTCCATCGCCTATTTACCAATCATCTCCATCCCCCACATATCAACCTACCTCACCAAGATATTCCCAACCCATACCCGTCTACCAAGCCTACAATGCTCAGCCTTCTCACTACCAATCACCTCCTGCCCGCAAAAACTTCCCCAGTCCACGCCCTAACTTCGACCGTAGACCTCCCAAGCATTACACCACCATCGCCGAACCAATCGACCAGTTATATGAAAGACTCAAAGTTGTCACCCCAATCCCTGCCATAACCCCATAAAATCCTTCCTAATGGGTCAATCCAAACAAAACTTGTGCATACCATTCCTGCATGAAAGGGCATACCATTGATGAATACCGATCTCTGAAGGATAAAATCCACGCTCTAATTGACAATAAAATCATCGTGGGAAAGGAGCTTGCTCCTAATGTTTGCAACAATCCCTTGCCTGATCATAAGGGTGGGGGCGTGCACATGATCGAGGTAGAAGATGATTGGGACCCCAAAGGGTCGATTGGATTAATTGCCGAAGGTGACGAGCCCAAGAAACCAACAGTCACACTGAGTCCAATTGTAGTCCAGATACAGCCCTCCGGGGATGCTGAAGTAAATATGCCTATACCTCTCGAGCTTGGAACACCGTCATCCGCAAAGACCGCAGAGCCAATTGAGGTAGAGTTTGGGTCTCCAAAGGCACCTGTACCATTTGAAGTTGCTGTGTTACCGCCCAAAATAAGGATGTCCATTCCTATAGCACTGTCAGCCACAACATCGTTCAATACACAGGCCATTCCTTAGGATTACACCGCCGAGGTGAGAAGGAAAGGGAAAACTAGGTCTGGGGAAGCAATTGCAGCACAAGGTATGACCAGGACCGGCAGAAATTATACTCCGGAGCACTCAGTTGAATCAAGTAAGAAGGCCTCTAGGTGGCCTATTGATACTGGGCCCAATGATCTCTGTGGAAGATACAGGCAAAAGAATACTCACTTGTTGATCAACTAAATAAAACAGCAGTGCAGATCTCCATCTTAGCTCTACTGCAAAGCTCTAAGACACATAAGAATGCCCTGATGAAGATACGAGGCGTATGTACCCAGTAACATAACTGGAGGAGATATGGCAAACATGGTGGGGTAGATATTGGAGAGTCATAAAATCACTTTCCATGAGGATGAGTTGCCCCCTGAAGGTCTAAGCCACAACAAAGCGTTGCACATCACTGTGCAATGTGAAGACTATTTCATCACCAGGACTTTGATTGACAGAGGGTCCAGCCTCAATATTTTTCCATTGGTGACTCTCAGAACGTTGGAGAAGAGTCTACATGAAATGAAGGATGGGGCTATCAACGTCAAAGCTTTTGATGGTTCCCAAAGGTCCACTATTGGGGAGATCAGTTTATGTCTGCAAATGGGACCAACTTGGTTCGACGTTGATTTTCAAGTGATAGACATCCCAGCATCTTACAACTTACTACTGGGACGACCTTGGATCCACGTCGCTGGAGCTGTAGCATTAACCCTGCACCAGGTAGTGAAGTTCGAGTGGAATCACCAAGAGGTGATCATTCATAGCGATGGTAGTAACCCTATATACAGTCGCCATACCATCCCAGCGATTGGAGGAAGAAGGAAGTTAAGTGGATAAACCTACCATCACATTGAGCGAGTCAACGTTGTGGACAAGGATAAGTGGCGGGATAATAAAATTGGAAGTATACTGAATTGGAGCGGGTATGAACCTGGCAAAGGGCTCGGAAAGAACCTCCAGGAATTACTAAGCCATCAAACTGAAGAAGTATGACACCACCTTCGAGGTTAGGGTATGGATATACTTGGGAAGAATTCCAGGACTGGTCGCCACCATGGTGCGGCCCCTACTATCCGCTGGAGCACCCGATACCCCGCCTGGAACAGACTTTCCAGCCGGCAGACATCTTATATAGGTCAGAGGAAGAAGAAACATTAGCGGCGATGAAGAATCTGTTCTTGGAAGAAGAAGATATGGACTATCATGTCATTTTTTAGGAGGACGGGGAGGAAGGCCCTTCCATACAAGCTGTGAGCCGAGAAGCGCGTCTCAACAACTGGTCCGTCAGAACCACCAAGGTCCGGAAAGCTTTGGGGTAGCAAGTCTGAACAAAGCACTATGCATTATCTTTTACTTTTTCGCTAGTTGATTTCCTTTCCGTATTATCTTTAAATTTTGAAAAGAGCTCCGATGTTCAAAACAATTATGGAATTTATCAAAGTATTTCAGTTTCTCATAAATCTTGCTCTTATTATTTTTCTCTATCATTTACTTTATTTACACACCATTACCATTACTTATCTTGATGAACCGACGAATGTGACATGCGACGAGATAACGCAATAAATGGATATAGACTCAGAAGAGGATGATATACCAGAAGAGGTCATTAAAGAGGTTGAGGACGTTGAGAATAGGCTTAAGTCTAACCTGGATGAAACTGAGATCGTCAACTTGGGGGATACGGAGAATGTCAAGGAAACGCGCATCAGTGTTCACCTGTCACCGTCAGAAAAGGAAGAGTACATTGAGTTCTTAAAAGAATATGAGGACATATTTGCCTGGTCATATGATGATATGACCGGTCTCAGTACATCTATTGTAGCTCACAAACTGCCAACAGATCCAACATGTCCGCCGGTAAAGCAAAAGCTCTGAAAGTTCAAGCCAGACATGAGTTTGAAAATCAAGGAGGAAGTTACCAAACAAGTCAAAGCCAAGGTCCTCAGGGTAGTGGAATATCCAACATGGTTGGCCAACATTGTGCCAGTGCCAAAGAAGGATGGGAAGGTCAGAGTCTGTGTCAACTACCAGGACCTTAGCCGGGCCAGTCTGAAAGATGACTTCCCCTTGCCAAACATACACATCTTGATTGACAACTGCGCCGAGCTGCAATCATTCGTCAATTGTTCTGCTGGGTACCATCAGATATGGATGGATGAAGAAGACGCGGATAAAACGACTTTCATTACACCGTGGGGGATGTATTAATACAAGATGATGCCGTTTGGATTAAAGAATGTTGGGGCCACCTACATGAGGTCCATGACTACTATTTTCCATGACATGATACACAAAGAGATAGAGGTGTATGCAAATGATGTCATCATCAAATCCAAGAAAGCCACTGACCACATAGAAGATCTGAGGAAGTTCTTCAACAGACTGAGAAGGTACAACTTGAAATTGAATCCCGCCAAGTGTGAGTTCGGGGTTCCCGCCGGAAAACTGCTTGGGTTCATCATAAGTCACCGAGGAATAGAGCTGGATCCTTCAAAGGTTAAAGCCTTTTAAGAATTGCCATCACAAAAAAACAAGAACGAAGTTATGAGTTTCTTAGGGAGACTCAACTACATCAGCAGGTTCATAGCCCAGTCCATTGTCATTTGTGAGCCAATCTTTAAGATGTTGAAGAAGGACGCCACCACTAAATAGACTAATGATTGTCAGAAAGCCTTCGACAGAATCAAGGAATAATTGTCAACACCGCCAGTTCTGGTTCTGCCCGAATCGGGTAGGCCGCTATTGCTCTACCTTGCAGTACTGGATAGGCCTTTCGGTTGTGTTTTGGGACAACATGATGAAACAGAGAGAATTGAGCAAGCCATCTACTATCTCAGCAAGAAGTTTACCCCGTACAAGGCCCAGTACTCCCTGCTAGAATGCACATGTTGTGCTCTGACTTTGGGTAGCTCAGAAGTTAAGGCATTATTTCTGTTCCTATACCACTTATCTCATATCAAGGATGGATCCGCTGAAGTACATCTTTCAGAAGCCCATGCCCATGGGCAAGCTGGCCAAATGGTAAATCTTGTTGAGCGAATTTGATATTATCTACGTGACCAAGAAAGCAATAAAAGGACAAGCACTGGCAGATCATCTTGCCTAAAATCCCGTGGGCGGAGAATACAAGCCTCTAAAAATGTATTTTCCCGACGAGGAGGTCTCTTTCTTAGGAGAAAACATTGTAGAATCCTATGATGGCTGGAGAATGTTGTTTGACGGAGCAACAAACTTTAAAGGAGTTGGTATAGGAGCAGTTTTAGTATCAGAAACAGGTCAGCATTATCCGGTGTCTGCCAAACTTAGGTTACCGTGCACCAATAACATGGCCGAGTACGAAGCCTGCATCTTAGGGCTCAAACTGGCCATTAACATGAACATTTAGGAATTACTAATGATCGGGGATTTCGACTTGCTCATACATCAGGTCCGAAAAGAATGGGCAACAAAGAACTCCAAAATACTCCCGTGTTTGCATCATGTACATGAGTTGAGGAAGAGGTTTACAATGACAGAATTCTGGCATGTCCCCAGAGTCCAGAATGAGTTAGCCGATGCATTGGCTACCTTATCATCTATGATTCAGCATCCAGATAAGAACTTTATAGATCCTATTCCAGTAAAAATTCATGATCAGCCAGCCTATTGTGCTCATGTCGAGGAAGAAGTAGATGGAAAATCTTGGTTCTAGGACATAGAGGAGTATTTGATAACAGGAGAGTATCCAGAACTTGCAAACGCTACTCAAAAGCGCACACTTCGGAGGTAATCTAACTTCTTTCACAGCGAAGGAATCCTGTATAGGAGGACTCCCGATTTGGGATTACTAAGGTATGTTGAAGCAAAGTAAGCATCTAGGTTGTTGGAGGAGGTTCATGCAGGGACCTGTGGCCCGCACATGAATGGTTTCGTCTTAGCTAAGAAAATACTCCGAGCTGGTTATTTCTGGATGACTATGGAAACAGACTACATCCAGTATGTCCGAAAGTGCCATCGCTTCCAGATTCATGCAGACATGATAAAGGTGCCTCCAAATGAGCTTACTCCAACAAGCTCACCATGGCCATTAGCTGCTTGGGGAATGGATGTCATCGGACCTATCGAGCCCGCCGCATCAAACGGGCATAGGTTCATCCTAGTGACAATTGATTATTTCACCAAATGGGTTAAACCAGCATCATATAAGGCAGTAACCAAGAAGTTTGTGGCAGACTTTGTCCGCGACCATATCACTTGTCGGTTCGGCATCCCGGAGTCAATCATCACTGATAATGGTTCCAATCTCAACAGTGACCTGATGAAGCAATGTGTGAGACATTCCAGATTAAGCACAAGAATTCTACAGCCTACAGACCTCAGATGAATGGAGCTGTAGAAGCAGCCAATAAGAACATTAAGAAGATACTAAGGAAAATGATAGAGAAACACAAGCAGTGGCATGAAAAGCTATTGTTTGCTTTATTAGGGTACTGTACCACAGTCCGCACATCAACCGGGGTGACTCCTTATATGTTGGTTTATGGTACCGAGGCAGTCATTCCCGCCGAGGTAGAGATTCCCTCCCTAAGGATTATACAGGAAGTGGAACTTGAAGATGCAGAATGGGTAAAAAGCTGCTATGAGCAGTTAGCCCTTATAGACGGGAAAAGAATGAATGCAGTTTTCCATGGTCAATTGTATCAGAACAGGATGTCCAGAGCCTTCAACAAATGAGTCAAGACAAGACAATTCACACCAGGGCAGCTGGTGCTGAAGAAAATTTTCCCGCATCAGGATTAGGCTAAAGGAAAGTTCTCTCCTAACTGGCAAGGCCCGTACATGGTTCACCGGGTCCTGACAGGAGGGGCCCTCATACTCGCGGAAATGGATGGAGAAGTTTGACCAAAGCCAATTAATTCAGATACAGTCAAGTGTTACTATGTGTAACCATTTATGATATATGATGTAATTTGAACTACGCCTCACGTGATTCCCGTTTAAGAGGGGATACGTACGCAACCCTATAGGTTCGGTCACAAATCAATAAAAAATTCATTTCCCCCCGATATTGGAAACTGGGGCAGAATTTTGAGGAGAACCCTCAAAATTTCAAAGTCAACTTTCAGCCATTCATCGCATGCAGCCATCAGAAACACCAGCCCAGTAAACTGGGGCAGAATTTTGAGGAGGACCCTCAAAATTCCGGAGCAAAAGAGGTCGCAATGTCTTGAACCGCATCGCAATCGTCGGTTCATCTAAAAGAAAATCATTTTAAATTATGTATTTACATCATGTTTTTACTAAATCATGCACGACTACTATCAAAATTGCTTTGTTTAGCGACGCTACCCCAATGAAAACAAGAACCGAGTAGGACGAGCGGGGGCCACGGAAAGATGAACTAACCTTCCCCATTTACAAAACTCACGACTTCACCCAAGACATAAAATCATCAGATACGTTTACATACTCATACTTTTTCAGGAATACAACTTTCAGAATCATTACCTATTTACAAGTGCTATTCACACGCGACATCCCCAGCAGCCACATTGACAATCAACTAGCAGCTATCGTCTCTCAGCTAAGGAATTTTGTTACTCTTCACTTTTATTTCTCTACGTTGCATAAGGCTACCTTTCTGCCTTCTGAGACTAATTATTGTCTCCATCCTGCATTTTCTTGCATTGAATAAGCTGCCTTTCTGCCTTCCGAGGTTAAGCTCTACCTCCATCCTGCATTTTCTTGCATTGCATAAGACTACTTTCCTGCCTTCCGAGACTAAACATTGTCTCCATCTGCATTTCTCTACATTGCATAAAGCTACCTTCCTGCCTTCCAAGACTAAGCATTGTCTCCATCTGCATTTTCCCTGCATTGCATAAGGCTACCTTTATGCCTTCCGAGACTAAGCATTGTTTCCATCTGCTTTTTTTGCATTGCATAAGGCTACCTTTCTGCCTTCCGAGACTAAGCATTGTCTCCATCTACATTTTCATTGCATAAGGCTACCTTCCTTCCTTCCGAGGTTAAGCACTACCTCCATCCTACATGGCTGAAATATCGCCAACTTTATTTAAATCCTGCATGGCTGAAATATTGCCAACTTTATTTAAATCCCGCATGGCTGAAATATCACCAACTTTATTTAAATCACGCATGGATGAAATATCGCAAACTTTATTTAAATCCTGCATGGCTGAAGTATCGCCAACTTTATTTAAATCATTACATCGGCTGAAATATCGCCATTTATATTTATGCTTTACATCGGCTGAAACATTGCCAACTTTATTTGAATCTTTACATCGGCTGAAATATCGCCATTTATGTTTATGGTTTACATCGGCTGAAATACCGCCATTTATATTTATGCTTTACTTCGGCTGAGATATCGCCAAATCTTGCATTTCATGGGCTGAAATATTATCAACTTGTCCAAAGGCATCATTGTTCTTAGGCACCATTTCCAAAAGGGAATGTATGACTCTTTCAAGCAGGTTAAGTCTGGATTCTTTTTTAGACCCATCATCTTGAGAAAACCTCTACCCTTGCGATTTTCAGGCATTAACAGACCCAGAGTTTCCCACGGTATACCCGCCAGTCCTCTTATTTCCTCGAGCAATGGTGTCATCTCAATGTCTCCGAAGCGGAACACAGACCTATTGCAATCCCAGAAAAGGGTAACAGCTTCAATAATCTTATTGTTGGGTTGGATTTCCGAAAGAGAAGGTAGATTTTCTAGGTATTTTTGGACAAGAGTCTGATCACTGGAATGAAGACCTTCCTACCAGTTTAGCAATTTTGGGTGGATCTTCCCAACAGCCGAATCTGGGGACATCGTGCCTCATTTATGCAAGACAAAAAGTGTTAGGCCCTTACCCCCACCAAACTCGACTGTTAAATATCAATAATTGGCATAAAAGCATTTAGTTATCCAAATAAATGCACAGAACGTGGTAGTGTCTATTTGGGTTTCAAGGAAATCCAGTGGACTTTGGACAAGGCTATCTTAAAAAGTCATTATGCGGACAACATAACTGACTCGGCTAAGTTTGACCATAATGCATTCATAGTTAAACAGAGTAAGGTTTCTATGTGGGTTTTAGACTGGTACCCTTGAGCGGACAACTCTAGGGGGAAAGGCACGGAACTGTCAACTACACCGTTGATCGATTGGTTTTACTGCAAATATGCCTGTGCCGGATTTAGGGGTGATAATATCGGAAGGGCACAACCACTCATTATAAGCATTGCTATGGTATTTTGTTTGGGACGAGTAGAATATGCTGTTGAATATGCAGTTACAATAATCAAACAAGTTGCCACGTATTTGCACATTCATAAAGTAATAATTACAACAACTTCTCATAATTTACAACAGTGTTAAAGGAAAGCATTAAGAGAAATAAAGGAAAGAAACAAAGAGCCATTGTCAATTTCGAAGTAGAAGAGGGAAATAAATGCTTAAAGGCATTAAAACAAATAAAGACATATAAAGAATCACAAAGTCACACATAGCATGAAATGGTAAAAGCCTTAAAGAAATCCCCAGCAGAGTCGCCATGCTGTCTATGCCCCCCTTTCTCGCGAAATCGAGTTTATGACACTTTTTGGAGGAAAACTCGTTCCCTTTTGGGAATTGGGTTTGAATTGAAGAGTTTCCACCTAATGATTAAAGTTCATTAGGACACTCATAAGAATTTTGATTTATAAAACCAGAGATTGGGTAAGGGCTCGAAATTATCCCGAGGAGAAGGTGTTAGGCACCCCTCGAGATCCACTAGTGTGGTTCCCGGCCATACAATAATTATGACTTTAAGTGCAAACAACAAGTAGACAATAAGAGTTTCAGATATGAGGGGGGAGCTTTTTCACATAATCATTGCAAGTAAATGAAGTTAATGGGAATTAAAGAAAAGAAGATGAAATTTGCGAAAAAGATGTTTTGAAATTCTGAATAAAATAAACAAGTGAAGGGAAGGGGGTCCTAGGTTAATAAATAATATGAATCACCCCACACAACATCCGGTAACCATTTATACACGTAGTATTATTGTGTGTCATCATATCCATATCTACCCTTTCCCACCCCGTTAAGGAATTAAAGTGTGGAATAGCTTGTTACTTATCGCATGCTACTACTCATCCCAATCATATTAGTCCCGGAGGTATTCGGACTACTAATCCTACACGGAAGGGGTATGAGGCTTTATAGTTTCAAAGGACAAAATGCTAAGGCAAAAATCAAAACACATATATAGAAAATATGGGGAGAAGCACATAGCAGATAGAAAGGCTAAAACAAAACCTCCTTAAAAACCAAATAGAAACATATAGTTTAGCATGTCTTACACGTACAGATTAGGGCCTGTTTAAACTTAAAAGTTATGGCAGACTGATCTATTATATATTTCAAATAAGAAATCTGAATCATGCATGCCTGCTAGTTGTAGCTAAAAATCTGATTTAGTTTACAAGTTTATCTTATGGCTTGCCTAAGTGTTAAACGAAACCTATAGGCATGATATCTATTAGTTTCAGAAAAGAAGTATGCTGATTTAGCAAAAAGAAGTTGTCAATTAACCAAGAAAGGCTGGTTTTAGTAAAGCGTGTAAACTCTGTAGATATTAGGCATTATCGCTACTGATTTTAGACCAATAGGCGAATGAATGATTTAGGTTTTATTGATAGTTCATATAGGCATGGTTTTTAGGCATTATTGACTTTAAACACTTTTACAGGCGTACTAACAGTGTAGAGATCCTATAGGCATGGTATCTTAGTACTGTTAGTTTTTAATCCTATAAACAGGTTTGCCTAGTGACCAATGCATATGTAGAGCCCGGATTTCTGGTTGACTTATGGAGATGGTATTTATATGTGATGATGTTGAATTCCTTATAGGCATGGTATCTATATGGATGCATAAACCTATAGACGTTGTATCTATATGTGCAGAAGTGCATAAACCTATAGGCATGGTATCTATATATGTAGAAGTGCAGAAACCTTATAGACATGGTATCTATATGTGCAGAAGTGCAAAAACCTTATATACATGGTATCTATATGTGCAAAAGTGCAGAAACCTTATAAACATGGTATCTATATGGATGCATAAACCTATAGAAATGGTATCTGTATGGTGTAGAAATGCAAAGCTATAGAAAGGATACATGAATACAGAAGTGTAGTAATTCCCTATGAGCATGATATCTACCCCTTTGCATGCATGGTTACCCTTCCCTTTTTTTCACTAATCACCCCAGAAGTTCATTACAAAATTATTACAGTCCAAAAATAAAATAAAGAACTACATCAGAAAAATTAAAATTACAACCAAGGAGAGCCAGATTTAGACTTCCTGTCTGAAGCATGAAGTAAATCAACTCCAAAGATCAAGATCCAAAGCCTTTCTCTCATTAGGGATGTGTCAGAGTTCCCTAAAAGCCTCAAATGGACTCCGGGCCGTGCTCACACCCAAATAAATTGCAGGATTGAGTCATAGTGCAGGGTGGAAGGGCCATCCCTTAAGTGTCCAAGTTCAGAGGAAACTTAAGGCCCCAAGGCAAGGCTCACAGGAAGGGGGCAGAACTTAGAAACTAGGAATGAGTGTACATGCAGAGAGGGAATTCTGAAAAGGGGAAAAGGGGAATTGGCAAAGACAGACTAGTGGTCATACCCAGCAATATAAAATGCTAGCACGCTCCACCAGCCTGTTAGAACACATTATTTTGGGAGTTAGGATCCCCTAAGGGACTAAGTCCAAACATGAACAATAATTTGCCTATTGCCATGTTCTGAACTACAACTCAAAGCACATACAGGGAGATAGGGGTGTAGGGATTCACAACAGAAACAGATAAAAAGAAATTAACATGCTAGTTAACATTTAGCTCCACATAAATAGTAAAGTAGACATGGATGAGAGGCTGTAAGTAAACACATTGGGATGATGCTAAAACTAAAACTAGAACATACCAGTCTCAAGGAAACAAGGAAAAGAAAGCAGTAATCTTGTAAATCCAAAGTGCAGACAAGTAGTCAGAATGCTATGAGTTAAGAAGAGAATTATGAGATTAAAAGTGTGAAGTCTGAAGTGTGTAATGTGTGTATTTAAGTGCAGAAGGGTCGTTCCCTTTATAGTGTAGAAAGCAAGCAGAAATAGGTAAGAAAATAGTTTGAAAATCAATTACACAACGTTCCCCTTCAATTAAGGGATTCTGATTTCAAACGGGTAAACTAATAAAGGAAAGAGATTAACCAAACACTTTTCAAAGCAGTATAAGAGGGGTAAATACATAAAGGTCTATTTAAGGACAAGGTTTTGACAGCACGTGGCTGCGCAATTTAAGGAAATGGAATCAGTTAACAGCCAAGAAATCAAAAATTGAAGATTTTGTATGAATGAACCAAGTTAGAAAGATGGCAAAGATTTTAACTTAAGGAAAATCAGTAACAATCAATTAGACTTAAAAGGAATTCTGAATCAATCACAAGTTGGGATATCTTTGAAGAAAGATTTATCACATATAAAAGCATGCAGACACGTTTAAACAAGAAAGAACTGTCATGCCAATCAATAGAAGAGTCTAGTTTAGGAGAATCAGAATTGTGTGCAAACAAAGAAGTTCACACTTAATTCATAGACTCATAGATTAGTCTAAAAGAGTCAAGGTTTCTCAAACAGAACCTTAGTTCAATCATATGACCAAACTCAGAGGAACTACCTCGAGTTAAATACAAAGATGAAGAGGCAACAGGCTCAGAGATTTCTTTTTAGAATCTCATGAGAAGACAAGCAAAATACAAATAAAATTCAAAGCAAACAGAGTGAAGAAGCATAATGAGAGAACAGTCATGATAGTAGATGAAACACATTTAAGAAAAAATTCTTTCAGAAAGGACTTTAAACAGGGTTCAGTAGAAGAGAAAACCATAAACATTTAGGAACACAATAGCAGATATAGTAGAAGAAGGTACCTTTTCAGAAGGAACTTAGCCAAGGTTCAGAAGAGAAAAGAAATAGTATAACATTTAAGGATACAGTAAAAGAAATATATTTAAAGGGGTCCTTTTAAAAGAACTCAAACAAGGTTCAGTGGAAGGCAAACAAAACTTAAAAACTTAGTAGAAAAACACAGTAGAAGAACACAAGAATACCGGAAAAGCATAGCAAGAGAACATATAGGAAAACACAGTAAGATAGACATGTGAGAGCATGGTATAGGAACACAGTAGGAAAATGAAACATAGAAAGCACAAAAGAACATGTATAGCATAAGGAAAGCATAAGAAAACAGTAGAAGCACATGCGTGGTCAAAAAAAAGTAACATATGAACACAGTGGAGACAAATACATACAAAGAAAGGAAAAGAAAAGTCGTAGAAACATTTTAAACCTTTTAGAAAACCCTAAATCAAAGAGAAGTGATTTTAGAAGATAATGTTTGAAAGAAAAATTGGGGAAACCGTTTAAAAACCCAAATAGAGCACAGATACATGACAGATCAAAGAAAAATTGGAGAGAACCTCGAGTAGTCAGGGTTTCAGAGGAACCTTAGAACGAGAAATGCTTGAAAAAGGTTCAATCGGAGTTGGATAAGTCAGAACCAGGCTCAAAACACCATTGTACACCGGAGCAAGGCCGGAGATGGCCATAGAACCTTGAGTTTGCAAAGATTTGAACGAAAACCTTCAAGGTAAGACCTCGAACCTTCGAATACCAAGTGTTTAAGAGCAGAGGGAGATGAGTTTAAGTCATCCATGGCCTGAGAGGCCATGGATTTTGGTGATCTTGAGGTAGTAGACAATAGAAGATGATTAGAGTTTCGAGAACATTTGAGAGAGTTTAAGAGAAGGGGGTATTCAGAGGCGGCTGATAGAAGGGAATTGAGGGAATTAGGGTAGTCTTTAGGATTAAAAAAGGCAACGGCGGATAAGGGCCATTGATATCAAAGATCAACAGCCAGGATAAAAAGGGTATGGGTCGAGTAGTTTTGAACCAATTTTACAATTATAAAATGCTATTAAATCTTAAAATAGGCTAAAATAGTAATTATATGTAATTTAGCTTTAAAATACTAAATAAATTTATAAGAATGTATAAAAATTACCTTAGCTATATTTTGGTACAAATATAAGAATAAAAATAAGTTTTCACCAAAAATGATAATTTAAGGGACAATTATTGGTTTTTTGTATTGTCAATGTAGGGCAATAAATTAATTTAAAAATCTTTAAAAATTGGAAACAATACTAAAAAACTTGGGCATTCTTATATATGCATATATATGTTGTTTTGAAAGTATTTGTATGTAAAAATACATAGGGAAAAATTGGGTATCAACAGCTGCCCCTCTTTACCTGAGAAGGATGAGAGAGTTGTCGGGTAAAGATATGATGGCCAATTTGACCGAACGAAATGGTTTGAAGAATTTGACCGTGCTTCGGTTCCTGAACTGCCTACATATCCTTGTTCTTACAGGAATCATGTTGTATGTAGTTCAGGATCCATCTGCGGAATATGCCGATGGAGATTTTCAAGAACGAAAGAGACATTCGGGTTGGGATGGATGGTTAAAGTCTAGTAAGGCTGCGGGAACTGGGGCGGGAGTGCTCCTGCTGAGACTGTCATTGCTCGTTGGTTTACCTACAAATAAGCAATACAAGTGTATATTGTGCAAAAATTTAATCATGAAGCAATTTCCCGTTGGACCGTGAATGTTATTTTCGGACGGTTAGGATGATGTCCTTAGACTATGATGTCCTAAGCACTTAATAAAGGATTCACATGCTATGAAATTATGTTCTCTGGCTATGAGAATGATGCCTTTGAATAATGATGTGCAAAAATAAAAGGGGTCCTCAGGCAATGGCATGAAGTTCTCGGACTATGAAAATGGTGCCTCCGGACAATGACGCCTTTTGACAACTTGGAAATTTTTCAGCCCATGAGGTGTAGAGGGTGGCGATATTTCAACCATGCAAGAAGTAAATGAAGTGGCGATCTTTCAGCCAATGCAAGATATAAATAAAGTGGCGATATTTCAGCCAATGCAAGATGAAGTGGCGATATTTCAGCTGATGAAATGCAATAAGGTGGCAATCTTTTAGCCGATGCGAGACGTAAAAGAAAGTGGAAATATTTCAGCCATGTAGATAGAGGTAGAGCTTAACCTTGGAAGGCAGAATGTTAGCTTTATGCAATGCAAGAAATGCATATGGAGACAAACTTTAGTCTCGGAAGGCAAAATGGTAGCCTTATGCAATGCAGGAAATGCAGATGGAGGCAGTGCTTAATCTCGGAAGGCAGAATGGTAGCCTTATACAATGTAGAGAATGCAGATGGAGACAGTGCTTAGTCTCGGAAGGCAGAATGGTAGCCTTATGCAATGTAGAAAATGCAAGATGGAGACAGTGCCTAGTCTCGGAAGGCAGAATGCTAGCCTTATGTAATGCAGAGAATGCAGATGGAGACATCGCTTAGTCTCGGAAGGCAGAATGGTAGCCTTATGCAATGCAAGAAATAAAGGTGAATAGTAATTAAATTTCTTAGCTAATAGCTGATTGCGATATCGTGGTTGCTGGGGGTATGGTATGCGGATAGCAACTGTGAATAGATGCGGTGGTTCTAAGAGTTATATTCCTGCAAAGTATGAGTTGTACAAATATATCCGATGATTTTGCGACTTGGGGCCCTGCATCCGAAGAAACATTGTGAGTTTTGCAAAGGAGAAAGGTTAGTTCGCATCCCCGCTGACTTTGTTCGACCTGCTCGGCTCTGATTTGTTTATACTGTGTGTATCTTTGGGGTAGTGTTGCTAAACAGAGCAATTTTGGTGACAGACATGCATGATTTAGTAAAAATATAGCATAAATACATAATTAAGAATAGTTTTCTTTAGATGAACCAACGACTGAGACGTGGTCCAAGACATTGCAACTTCTCTTGTTACTGAATATTGAGGGTCCTCCTCAAAATTCTGCCCCAGTTTCCAATTGCGGGGGAAAATGAAAATTTTATTGAATTGTGACCGAACCCATAAGGTTGCCTACGTATTCCCTCTTAAATGGGAATTATGTCAGACATATTTCAAATTACATCATATAGGAAAGTATAAGATTACACATAGTAGCGCTTGGCTGCATCTAAATTGATTGGTTTTGGCCAAACTTCTCCATCCATTTCTGCAAGTATAAGGGCTTTTCCTGTCAGAACCCGATGAACCATGTATGGACCCTGCCAATTGGGAGAGAATTTCCATTTGGCTTCATCTTGATGCGGGAAAAGATTCTTTAACACTAGTTTCCCCGGTGTGAACTGTCTTGGTTTGACTCTCTTGTTGAAGGATTTGGACATTCTGTTCTGATAAAACTAACCGTGGCAAACTGCATTCATTCTCTTCCCATCTATAAGAGCCAGCTGCTCGTAGCGGTTTCTTACCCATTCTGCACTGTCGAGCTCAGCTTCTTGTATGATTCTTAAGGTGAGAATTTCTACTTCAGCAGGGATGACTGCCTCTGTACCATAAACCAGCATATAGGGAGTTGCACCGGTCGATATGCGGACTGTGGTGCGATACCCCAATAGAGTGAATGGTAGATTTTCGTGCTATTGCTTATGCTTCTCTATCATTTTCCTCAATATTTTCTTGATGTTTTTGTTGGCGGCTTCTACGACTCCATTCATCTGGGGCCTGTAGGCTGTGGAATATTTTGTATTTGATCTTGAAGGTTTCACACATCGCTTTCATTAAGTCACTATTGAGGTTGGAGCCATTTTCAGTGAACCAGACCGACAAACAGTACAGTCGCAGACGAAGTCTGCCACAACTTTCTTAGTCACTGCTTTGTAAGATGCTGCTTCGACCCATTTGGTGAAATAGTTGTTGATACCCAATTTTTCCCTATGTATTTTATATATACTCAAAATATTCTCAAAATAGTATGTACATGCATATATAGGCATTCCCAAGAGTTTTGGTATTTTTCCTTATTTTTAAAGATTTTAAAAACAATTTGTTTGCCTATTTTAACACTACAAAATTCAATAATTATTCCCAAAATTATTATCTTTGGTGAATAACTTATTTTATTCTCATATTTACAGCAAAATATAATTAAGTTGATTTTTTTTACAAATTTATTTGGTATTTAAAAGCTAAATTGCATGTAATTGTAATTATAGCCTATTTTATAATTAAAAGCATTTCATAAGTATAAAATTATTTCCATTATTTTTAAATTAATAATTATACATTATTAATTAGTTCAGTACTTTTAATTTATTTTAAAAATTATTTTAACTATTTTATACAAAATAAAAGGGGAAAACTGGCTATTTAATATTTAGCCCCATTTCATTGCAATTATAGCCCATTCGGATTTCAATTTTAGCCCTCAATTTACCCAGTCCTAACCCCAATTGGACTGACCCATATTTCAATTAATCGACCCGGTCCAGCCTTCATTTAATCTGAGTCGTTGATCAAGTGAGATCAACGCCCCAGGTTTTATTTCCAAAATTAAATCTAACAACCCCCCCCCCCCAAACCCCTCATTTCAGAGACGGTCTCTCTCTCTCTCTACACTGACTCTTGCTCTCCCTTCTCTCTAGAACTTTCTGGTTCTCTCCTTCGTATCCGATGAATCGACAGCCTCTCCGGCTACCTCCAACCTCACTTCTCTCGACCACCAGCCACCGTGAAACCTTGTCTTGTTGATTCCCTCCATTTTCGAGACTCCAGAAGCCTCCACCATACAAGATGGTCATCGAAAGCTCTGCCTGGTTTGTCTCCGACCTTTCTCCGATAGTTTATGGTTCGATGGTGCTGCGAGCATCATTATTAATGAGTTTTTGTGATTTGTCTCCATTTTGTTCTTTTACTTATGGTTCTATTTTTACCATGTAACTAGCATGTCTCTGTGATTTCCCTTTCCCTTTAGTCTAATATGTCTCTTGCTTTCCCTTGTGTGATCCACTATGAGTTTGTTTGATTCATATGAAGCTAGCATACTTGTTTTGTCTATGTACTTATCTTTCCTCTTATCTCAGCATGACCAATGTTTTCTTATGTGTTTTCATCCTCTGCCTATCATCTACCCCTACAAACTTGTACCCCTCCACCTAAGTGTTATATGATCTAATGTGTGACTCTGTCTGACACTTAATGCTGTTGGACTTTGGCATGAACACTATGTGATATCCATGTTGTAACTTTAGTATAAGGACTAATTGTGTATAAGTCTACTTCTACCATGTGATTTATCTGTCCCCCGGTCCCTATCCCTACTTGTGTTTGATTCCTGAACTTTGCATATCTTCTGAGTTGTGATTGTCCTATTTCTTTCCTTTCTTTTTTCAAAACTTGTTTTTATAAAACAAACTCCCAGTTGTTCTCTGGAACTATTTTCTTCAAAAACTGGTATTTCAAACCCACTCTTTTAAACTCTATCACACTCTCACAAATCTTAGAGTTTAGGTTCTACCCCCCTTTATGTAAACATTGCCTTGGGCACCTTTGAGTACCCATTGAACTTTGATGCACAAGGTTGGTAATTCCACACCGCACTTATTCAACATTTTTGGTAATGTTTGGGTGCCGGTATTGGCCAAGGACCCCTATTGGGCCCTTAGGAAGCTTTGCCGCACCCAAACCATGGTCAAGGCTGTGAAACTCGAAAGAAATGAGGTTGGAAGATCGTGCCTGGTTGAAGGCTCCCTATAGAGTAGCCTCTTATTTTATTTTTCGTTATGTAATTCAGGTATCATGGTTTGTAATATTTTGTAAACAACTGTCACACCTCCTTTTTCCGAAGCTTATTACGGCTTTTACTACACCCCGGGAAGGGATATAGTAAAGAAAGGAGTTTTTCCAATTTAAGGACAATCGAAACAGGATTCGTTTTTTATTTNGTTTTAGCACGGTCGCTCAACTGTTATATTTGGCTAAAATTTAGTCTTTATACATGTTACCCTACTTGTGAAATTTTAGAATTAATTTCCGCTTTTGTCAATTATTTTTTTTTAAGAAAGTGAACATCGTTTAAGAACATGTTTTCGGATCACGTCACATGAAATGCACCCGGATCCTCGACACATTTTTATTCGATGTTTTCGGATTTGGATTTGAGTTGCATGAAATGCACACCCGTATTAGGAAAGTAAAATTTTTAAGAATCGCGCCTAAAGCGGCTAACGTATTGTTATCTTTTGGGAAGGCCGTGAAATTCGCTAAACGGCCTATCCCGAATACTAAGTATTTTTAATAAGTAATTAATGAGGGCCCTGCAATTGTATATTTTAATTTGGTGAGGCTCGTCTCATCTTTATTTATTAAAGGCCAAACTAAAGTATCTAAATTTTCTATTTTTTTTTTGTTTTGTCTCTAAAGAGTCAATTAATCCATAACTATAAATTTGAATCTCGAATTCAAGTCCGGGTTCAAACAAAAGAGTGAAACCTTTTAGCTTGAACTCGCTACCTAATTCAAAATCCGATTTCATGTTTATGGATTAATTTTCCATGTTTCTAATTACTTAATATTACTTAATAATTATTATACTTATGTCTATTACCGTATATGGTTTTCAGATTTTTTTTAACTATTTTTTTGTATTGAACAAATCACATATTAATACTACACCTCAAACGTGCAAAAAGGAAGCTAATCACAAGCATTTGTTCAAAGGCCCAAACTCTGCAAACGTATATAATGCAGAATGCCTAAGACAACAGGTATTGGGCCTAAGTCTAGCCCAAAATGGAAAGACAATCTGAGCTGTACCAGAAAACAAAGGGATCTAATCCCTGAAACTAGGCGGGCCTGTTAATAACACACTGGACCTAATATATCTGGATCTTTACTCAAAAATAAAAGTTTAATTCGTTAAACCCTTATATTTAAAATAAAATGAAAACATACTAACTTTTCATGCAGTTAATCAATGATTATAAGGATGATTAATGTGTATTTATTCATTTTTGTACTTGGAAGTGATTATTATCTCAATTTCATGCTTGAACTATTTTTTATCCATTTATCTACTGATGTATCGCTAATTATGAACAGCAACAAAAACTACAGACCAACTCACTGAGAATGCTTATTAATTTTGCTCTTTCAACAATATTACACACGAATTTGATAATACCTTAGGCTCAATCACATGCTAATCAATTATTTACTAATTCAAACCAGCCTTATTAACATCCATTTTGTGATTTAAAATTTCAACTTTCTAGGACAATCACTACAACATAAAGATCATTTTACAACTACTGAAACAAATAAATCGAGTAACAGTAATGTTTATACAGTCCAATTATACATCTAAAATCAGAATTGAACTACAAATTAAATTTACAATCAAATATTATTACATGAGGATTTAATTCAAACAAATCTAACAGTCCAGGCATGTCATGATACGAACACAATTTAGAAAAATATGGCTTCAATTCATCTCAGCTGAAGGTTACACCAAGGAAAGTTCAAATGTGTACCTGGATTCGAAAAACAATGAAATAGGAGGAGTCAACAGGAGAGATAACTCGCAGTAACAACAGGAATGCAACAGGATTAAAACCAGCAACAATTTGGAACAAATTTCGACCCAAAATAATTCCACAATGCCCAGAGATGACTTATAGATCTTAAACACACAGCCAGGTGACCCAAAACAGTACAGGAACCCAATTATAACCAAGTTAAACCCAGCAGATGCGAGAATCAACAAATCAGATTGAACTTGAACTTTTAATGTAACAGTAGAATTTTTTTAAGTTTTTCTAATGTAATTTTTTTTTTGAGTTTTTCAAGCTATGAATTTTTGAATTTGAATCTGGGAGCAGAACTTGTTTGAGGAAATTTTCAGATTTTCAAAACTTCTTCAACAAGTAAAATGTATGCCTATTTATAGAAAAATTCTAAAGTACTATTTCAGATTTCTTATTTGCTCATTAGTTCCTTTTTTTATTTCTTTTAAATCTCTTATTTTTATCTTGTAATACAATTGGCTACACTTATTTATTAAGAATTATACTAATACCCCAATCTAGAACATTCCAATCTAGTGTAATTCCTTATCTACCCTCACTTCACTTCAAAATCTACCAAATTATCCTTTTCTTATACCCATATTGCCCCTAGAGTTATGTTATAACTACCATTAACCCTTTTTCTACACCCAAAATACCCTTCCTTCCTTTTATCAATTACTGCTAACCCTTACCCCCTTTTAACTGCCTAATTATCAAAATTAATCAGAAACCATACAAATCTAATTAACTACTAATTGCAGCTATAACCAATCCTTAGTTATCAATCAAACATTAACAAACAAGAGCAATTCAAATTACTGTCAATAAAAATCAAATTAACTCTGATTTATCCTTGAATTATTATCAAATTTATTTATCTAACAAATATCCTTTCACGTCTTAATTACATTTACACTAATTATTAAAACCTAATAGTTAACAGAAATTTAACAATACTATTTTCAAAGCAGAATTTAAACAACCCTAATAAAACTACTAACAAAATATTGACAGAAATCACGAGAATAAACACATGCAAAATAAAAGAACTTAAAACAGAGAAGAACTTAGCTTTTATCCGGCCACTTGACCAAGATTCTTTAAGAAAGAGAAGAGAACCTCGCGGCATCTTTTTTTGTGAGATTTGACTCACCGGAAAACTTTCAGACTCATATTTGAGCCGCTCCGGTTGGATTTGAGACTCAAAACCCTAAAGGCTGTGTAGAGGAAGGAAATGGTGTTAATTTGGGTTGGGTTGGGTGAAGTGTTGTTCGCCGGAGTTAGGGTTCTGGTGAGACAAAATTGGATATTCGAGAAGATTGAGGGTTATTCGAAGGAAAACAGGTAGAGGGGTGGAAAGAGGAGTTTATGGTGGTTCAATGGTGTAAATTTGGGGGTTGTTGGCGATGATGGTGTTTCCCGCCGGTAGGGTTCCAGCGGGGTTGACAGTGAAATAGGGGCGGCTGGGGAAGGAGGAAGATGAAGGAGTTTAAAAATGTTTTTTTAGGTTATTTTTTGGTTTTGTAGTAATACATATTAAAGTGTATCAACAGATCACAACCGTTGGATTAAACCAATTCGACGGCTCAGATTCTTTCGGCACTCAAACGGTGCCGTTTAGTTTATGATAGATCAGGCTATGACCGTTGGATCTGAGGTGATCAAGGGCTGAGATCACAGGACGCCAAACGGCGTCGTTTAGTTATATACTAGTGGGCAGACCGGGTTTATTCATTTGGGCCTGGGAATGGGGTGTATTTGGCTTGGGCCTGAGTATATTTTGTTTGGGGTTTGGCATTTGGCCCAATTATTTAACAGCCCTTTTTTCTTTCTCTTATCTTTATTTACTTTTTCTTGTTTTTTACTCATTTTGTATTTTTTTTTATTTTTGTATATTTTTTTATTTATTTGTATTTTTTGTATTTTTCAGCTTATATATTTTTTTATATCAAATTTATTTTCTGATTTTATAAAATTGAGATATTGAACTAACAATTAACTAATTAGACCCTAAAATCATTTAATAGCTAATTTGTAGTAATTTCCTAATTAAAACAATAAAAATGCTATTTTTTGATTTTTCCTTAAATCGTTCCGAAATGAATTAATACTAATCTTGTGAAATTAAAAATCCTAATGCATATGTATATTTTTTTTGTATTTTTAATATGAATTATTATGCAACTAATTAACAAAAATGTAACAACTATCAACAAAAATTACAAAAATAAAGAAAAATCATTTATTTGTATTTTTGGGAATAATTTGCTTAGGGCAAAAATCACGTGCTCACAATAACTGATTGGGGTTATAGTGAAATTGGGAGGGATTATGCATGCTTAATTTAATTAATGGGTAGAGAACATGTCTATAGGGCTTTACTTACCAATTTGTGCAATAGAAACTATGCGTAGGACATGCATCTTACACCTAGATATCTTGCTTTAGGCTCTTTACTTTCGGATTGTTATACTCACTTTGTAGTCAGTTAATAATTAACGAACAACTGTTATGAAACTACTTTCGCATTTAGAGACCATGCTTTAGGAGCTTTATGTGCATTAGACATCATGTTATTTAGGGTTTCAATTGTTGAACACCTCACTAGCTGTTTAATTTAACAACACAAGTTTGTCTGACTGCATCTTCTCTTTAAAACTGGAATCAATATGCGTGTTCACCAATTTTTTTAAACAAGAAGGCAATACATACATAGCCTAGGCAAGCTTTAGGCCCAATAATAAAAATGATTGATCTTGTTTACTAGTTTCAAACTACTCAGCCTTTTAAGTTTCCCAACTCCTTTTATCTGTCTCTCTGAAAGTCTACTCTTTCACCGAAAATCCCTTCATGGGGAAACTTGTTTCGTATTTATAGGCTCTCACTAATTTCCTGATTCGTGCTCTATTAAGATTTTAAATTACTGGAACCTTTCTGCCTAGGATCACGTTATTTTGATACTTGTCTAATTAAACAACTGCATTTTTCAAATCTCTACCTTTTTTTTCAAACGATGTTTTAACAGTTCCCTTACCTTTACTTACTCAACTATTTTCTTAGTTGTGTTTCTGCATGTCAAACGCTCTTCAGATCACTCGGTTATGATTAAACCTTCTGCTAAAACTGATCTTTAAACACGCGTTCTTTTAAGACCTTAAATGTGTTTGAGACATGCTAATTACATGTTTATTTGTGAGGGATCTGTGAGCCTCTTATTTGCCTCTGTATGATTCCTTACGTGTAGTCCTACTTGTTATGCATGTCGCCAAGCATTTTATCCTTTAAACCTAAGGGTCCAGCCTAGACCTTACCCTGTAGGGATAGTAGTCCTACATACCCTCTAGGACTTATAGGACGGGACGGGTAATAGCACGCAATAAGAATTCGTGACCAATCCACACGTTTAAATAACCTTTACAGGGTGGGAATGGTAGACATGGAGATGATGATCATGCGATAATACTATGTGTACGATTGGTTATCGGTGTTATGTGGATGATCCATGTGATTTATAAACCTAGGACCCCTTTCCTTATGTTACTTTGTATAATATCGATAAATTCTGTCTTTTCAAATTACCCAAAACTCTCCTTTAATTTTTCACTGCACTATTCCTTTTACTTCTAACTCTTTCTTCTTTGTTTTATTCAATGTCTTAAATAATTCTTGCACTTAGACTCTCCCTCAAACAAAGTATAGATTCCAACATGCTTGTTTTGCAACCCTTATGTGTAAATTTATTTGTACACTTGTTTACATTAAAACCACAACATAGCATGGCCGGGAACCACACTAGTGGATCTTGAGGGGTGCCTAACACCTTCCCCTCGAGATAATTTCTAGACCTTACTCGAACTCTGGTTTTCAAATTCAAAACCCTTGGTGTCCTAATGCACTTAATCATTAGGTGGCGACTCTTCAAATCCAAAAACCCAATTCCCAAATGGGAATAGAGTTGTCTTCCCGAATGTCGTAAACCCGATTTTGCTTTAGAAAAAGGGGGCGTCGACAGCATGGCGACTCTGCTGGGGATTTCTTTAAGTCTTTTACCGCTTCATGTTATTTGTGACTTTATTGATCTTTATCACTTTATTTAATGCCTTTATTCGAAACTGACTTGACTTTTTGTTTCCTTTTCTTTAATGCTTTCTTTTACTGTTTTCCTTTCAATACCGTTGTAATTTCTGAGCAATTATTGTAATCATTATTTTATGAACGTGAAAATATGTGACAAATTATTTCATTTTTGTAATTGCATTTTTCAACATCATATTCCACTTGTGCCAAACGAATACCATAGCAACGCTTGATGAGTTGTTGCGCTCTTCCGATATTATTATCCCCTAAATTTGGCAAAGGCATATTTGCGGTAAAACTAGTCGATCAACGGTGCAGTCGAAGGTTCCGTGCCTTTCCCTCTTGAGTTGTCCGCTCAAGGGTACCGGTCTAGCACCCCATAGAAGCCTTATTCTATTTAACTGTACATGCATCACTGTCAAACCTAGTCGAGTCACTTATGCTGTCCACATAATGACTCTTTAAGATAGCCTTATCCAAAGTCCACTGGGTTTCCTTGGAACCCAAACGGACACCATCATATTTTGTGCATTTATTTGGAGAACTAAATGCTTTATATGCTAATTATTGGTTTAAATAGTCGAGTCCGGCGGGATAAGGGTCTAACCCTTTTGTTTTGCAGGAAATGAATGAAAAAGTTCCCGACTTCGGTATGGTCAACATACCCTCACTCTTGCTGACCTGGTGGAGGAACCTCCCATCAAGTAACCAAATCAACGAATGGAAAGAGAGAGTCACCAAGGCTAGTGAGAAGCTGGAATATCTGGAATACAGTCTGCTGCAATTAGAAGGAAAAGTGAGGAAAAAAGTCACTGACTGCCAGAACGCTGAGGGAAACAAAGTAGAATGCCTGGCAAAGGCATTTTTACTGGAGAATCTGCGTGAGCTGCAGGATTTGCTCAATGAGAACATTCAACCTCAAGAAGGTCAATCTGGGACCAAGTAGTTAGGAGTCTTTTCTTTGCTTTAATGTAATAAGGTCAATGGCCATTAGTGACATTTTATACTTTATGCAATTTTAGTATTATTTTGGGTTCGTCTTATTTTTATCAATAAAATGAGGCATTTGGCATTATAAGTTCTCTAAATCAACTTGTCGCTAGGCCTACTTCGGGCACTACGAGGCACCCAATTTAGGAAACGATTATATTCTTATACTATGTGTTAAAATATTGCAATATTTCTCTCAGAATCCATACTAACTGGTTACCTTTTTGTTGCTTTTACTTTTATTTTATTCCCCTCCCTAAAAGGTTAGTTCGTGCATTCTGGCATCGTCATCCTACTCCACAAGATCTAAGGGCCCTCCACCTCCTCCTCCTACTCCGATTCCTATCAAAAATAGGGGCAAAGCAAAAATGGAAGATTTGAACAACGTTAGAAATGAGAACTCGGTTGAAAGGGTAGAGGTTCCTCAGGGTGTTCAGGTATCCAAAGAAAGTGCCGCTCAGCTCGAACAGAAGTTACTGAAATTTCAAGAAGAACTAGACCAAGTTCGGAACTTGGCAAGTCTGTCATTCTTCCTCACAACTCCAAACATCAACTTTCCCAATGCTCAACACCCCGTACCTCCACAGAACATCCCGAAGCCGCAGAAACAACCTGCTACTCATCAAAATTGCAACACATGCCACAGCAACACTCCACTCCTCATCCTTGAACCACCAAATGATCATTACCACCACACTCTCATCTATGTGGAAACCCTACCACAATACACTCATACCATTGCAAACACACCAGAGTCTGATGACAAAGACTCTCTCATCCAAAACCTGGAAGCCGAGCTCAAGAAATTGACTAGCCGAGTCCAGGGCGTTGAAGGAAACAAAGGCATTGAAGGGCTGAATTATGAGGATCTTTGCATTCAGCCAGACGTCGAACTTCCCGAGGGGTACAAACCTCCCAAGTTTGAAATGTTTGAAGGCTCGGGGGATCCCAGAGTCCATCTGAGGACATACTGTGATAAGCTGGTCGGCGTAGGAAGAGATGAGAATATTCGCATGAAACTCTTCATGAGAAGTTTGAAAGGCGATGCGCTATCTTGGTACATTAGCCAAGATCCCAAGAGGTGGACGAGCTGGGTTGGAATGACGTCCGATTTCATGGACAGGTTCAGTTTCAATACATAAAATGCACCAGATATCTTCTACATCCAGAATCTGAAAAATAAACCCACTGAAACATTCCGCGAGTATGCTAATCGATGGAGATCCGAAGCTGCTAAGATCAGGCAAGCCTTAAAGGAAGAACAGATGAACCAATTTTTCGTTCGAGCTCAAGATCCGCAGTATTATGAGAGGCTAATATTGAAGAGGGCCAGAAATTCTCCGATATTATCAAGCTAGGAGAAAGGATTGAGGAAGGCATTAAGAGCGGTATGGTCACTAATTTTGAAGCATTGCAGGCTACCAACAAGGCCCTACAATCTGGTGGCGCGTCCAAGAAAAAGGACGTGAGTGTCGTGATGGTTTCACAGAGAACCAAGTCCCTAGTAAAATACCAAGCCTACCTGGTACCCCCTCTCACATACCAGCTTATCCCGAATTACCAAAAACCTTTGCCCTCTTACCAAATTCCTGCTTACCAATCATCCCCCTCCCCCACATATCAACCTACCTTACCAAGATATTCCCAAACTGCACCCGTCTACCAAGCCTATAATGCTCACTATCAATCACCTCCCGCCCGCCAAAACTTCCCCAGGCCACGCCCTAACTTCGATCGTAGACCTCCCAAGCAATACGCCGCCATCGCCGAGCCAATCGACCAACTATATGAAAGACTCAAAGCAGCCGGTTACGTCACCCAAATCCCTGCCATAACTCCAAAAAATCCTTCCCAATGGGTCAATCCAAACAAAACATGTGCATACCATTCCGGCATGAAAGGGCATACCATTGATGAATTTCGATCTCTGAAGGATAAAATCCACGCTCTCATTGACAACAAAATTATCATGGAAAAAGAACCTGCTCCTAACGTTTGCAATAATCCTTTGCCTGATCATAAGGGTAGTGGTGTGCATATGATCAAAATAGAAGATGATTGGGACCCCAGAGGGTCGATTGGATTAATTGCCGAAGGTGACGAGCCCAAGAAACTAATAGTCACACTGAATCCAATTGTAGTCCTGATCCATCCCTCTAGGGATGTTGAAGTAAATATGTCCATACCTCTCGAGCTTGGAACACCGTCATCTGCAAAGACCGCAAAGTCAATTGAGGTACAGTTTAGGTCTCCAAAAGCACCTGCACCATTCGAAGTTGATGTGTTGCCTCCCAAAACGAGAGTGCCCATTCCTATGGCAATGTCAGTCATAACTCAATTCCATACACATGCCATTCCTTGGGATTACACCGCCAAGGCAAAAAGGAAGGGAAAGACTAGGTCTGGAGAAGCAATTGCAGTGCATGGTATGACCAGGACTGGCAGAATTTATACTCCGAATCACTTAGTTGAATCAAGTAAGCAGGCCTCTGGACGGCCTATTGAAACTGGGCCCGATGATCTGTGGCGGAAGATACAGGCAAAAGAATACTCAATTGTTGACCAATTAAACAAAATACCAGCACATATCTCCATTCTAGCTCTACTGTAAAGCTATGAGACACACAAAAATGCCCTGATGAAGATACTGAACAAGGTGTACGTACCCAACAATATAACTGGAGGAGAGATGGAAAACATGGTCGGGCAGGTATTGGAGAGTCATAAGATCACTTTCCACGAGGATGAGTTGCCCCCTGAAAGTTTAGGCCACAACAAAGCGTTGCACATTACTGTGCAGTGCGAAGACTATTTCATCACCAGGACTTTGATGAGTGTCCAGCCTCAACATTTGTCCATTGGTGACCCTCAGAATATTGGGGAAAAGTCTGCATGAAATTAAGGATGGGGCTATCAATGTCAAAGCTTTTGATGGCTCCCAAAGGTCTACTATTGGGGAGATCAGTTTGTGTCTGCAAATGGGGCCAACCTAGTTCGATGTTGATTTTCAAGTAATAGACATCCCAGCATACTACAACTTACTACTCGAATGACCTTGGATCCACGCCGCTGGAGCCGTAGCCTCAGCCCTGCACCAGGCAGTGAAGTTCGAGTAGAATCACCAAGAGGTAATTATTCATGGTGACGGGAGTAACCCCATATCCAGTCGTCAAACCGTCCCAGCAATTGAAGGAAGAAGGAAACTAGGAGGAGAAACCTACCACTAGATTGAGCGAGTCAACGTCGTGGACAAAGATAAGTGGTAGGATAACAAGATAGAGAGTATACTGAACTGGAGCGGGTATGAACCTGGCAAAAGAGCTCGGTAAAAACCTCCAGGGAATCACTAAGCCTGTCAAACTGAAGAAGCATGGCACCACTTTCGGGTTAGGGTATAGATATACTTGGAAAGAATTCCAGAACTGGTCACCCCCATGGCGCGGCCCTTACTATCTGCTGGAGCACCCGATACCCTGCGTAGAACAAACTTTCCAGCCAGCCGACATCGTATATGGGTCAGAGGAAGATGAGACATTGGCAGTAATGAAAAACCTGTTCTTGGAAGATGACAATATGGACTGTAACGTCATTCTCGAAGAGGAAGGGGAGGAAGGCCCTTACATACAAGCTATGAACCGAGAAGCGCGTCTCAACAACTGGTCCATCAAAACCACCAAGCCCGAAAGGCTTCGGGGTAGCACGGCTGAACAAAGCAGTTTGCATTATCTTTTACTTTTTTTTTGCTAGTTGATTTCCTTTTTGTACTTTCTTTAAATTTTGAAAAGAGCTCCGATGTTCAAAACAATTTTTAGCATTTATCAATTTTAGTTTTTTATATAAATCTCGCTCTTATTATTTCTTTTCTCTATCATTTACTTTATTTTACACAGCATTACTATTACTTATATTGATGAACCGACGAATGTGACATGCGACGAGATAACGCAATAAACGGATATAGACTCAGAAGAGGATGAAATACCATAAGAGGTCATTAAAGAGGTTGAGGACTTTGAGAATAGGCCTAAGTCTAACGTAGACGAAACTGAGGTCGTCAATCTGGGGGACGCAGAGAATGTCAAGGAAACGCGCATCAGTGTTCACCTGTCGCCGTCAGAAAACGAAGAGTACACGGAATTCTTAAAAGAATATGAGCACATATTTGTCTGGTCATATGATGATATGACTGGCTCAGTACATCTATTGTAGCTCACAAACTGCCAATAGATCCAACGTGTCCGCCGGTAAAGAAGAAGCTCAGAAAGTTCAAGCCAGACATGAGTTTGAAAATCAAGGAAGAAGTCACCAAGCAAGTCAAAGCCAAAGTCCTCAGGGTAGTGGAATACCCGACATGGTTAGCCAACATTGTGCCAGTACCAAATAAGGACGGGAAGGTCAGAATCTTTGTCGACTACCTGGACCTCAACTTGGCCAGTCCGAAAGACGACTTCCCAATACCAAACATACATATCTTCATTGACAACTGTGCCAAGCACGAGCTGCAGTCATTCGTCAATTATTTTTCCGGGTACCATTAGATATGGATGGACGAAGAAGACACAGAGAAAATGGCTTTCATTACGCCGTGGGGGATGTATTGTTACAAGATGATGCCGTTTGGATTAAAGAATGTTGGGGCCACCTACATGAGGGCCATGACTACCATTTTACATGACATGATACACAAAGACATCGAGGTGTATGTAGACGATGTCATCATCAAATCCAAGAGAACCGCTGACCACATGGAAGACTTGAGGAAGTTCTTTAACAGATTAAGAAGGTACAATCTGAAACTGAATCCCGCCAAGTGTGCATTCAGGGTTCCTACTGGAAAGTTGCTTGGGCTCATCGTAAGTCGACGAGGAATAGAACTCGATCCATCAAAGGTCAAAGCCATTTAAGAATTACCACTTCCAAAGAACAAGAAAGAGGTTATGAGTTTCTTGGAGAGACTCAACTACATCAGCCAGTTCATAGCCCAGTCCACTGTCATTTGAAGAAGGACGTCGCCATTAAATGGACTGATGATTGTCAAAAGGCCTTCGACAGAATCAAGGAATACCTGTCGGTGCCGACGGTCCTGGTTCCGCCCGAGACGTGTAGACATCTATTGCTCTACCTTGCAGAACTTGATGGGGCATTTGGTTGTGTTTTGGGACAACATGATAAAACAGGGAGAAAGGAGCAAGCCATCTACTATCTCAGCAAGAAGTTCACCCCGTACGAAGCCTGGTATTCCCTGCTAGAATGCACATGTTGTGCTCTAACTTGGGTAGCTCAGAAGTTGAGGCATTACTTCTGTGCCTATACTACTTATCTCATATCAAGGATGGATCCGCTGAAGTACATCTTTCAGAAGCCCAAGCCCATGGGCAAGCTAGACAAATGGCAAATCCTGCTGAGTGAGTTTCATATCGTCTACATGACTCAGAAAGCAATCAAAGGACAGGCACTAGCTGATCATCTTGCCAAAAACCCCATGGGCGGAGAATACGAGCCTCTAAAGACATATTTTCCTGATGAGGAGGTTTCTTTCATAGGAGAAGACATCGCAAAATCCTATGATGGTTGGAAAATATTTTTCGATATAGCAGCAAACTTTAAAGGCATTGGCATAGGAGCAGTACTAGTATCAGAAACAGGTCAGCATTATTCGGTGTCCGCCAAACTCAGGTTCCCGTGCACCAAAAATATGGCCGAGTACGAAACCTGCATCTTAGGGCTCAAGTTGGCCATTGATATGAACGTTCAGAAGTTACTAGTGATCGGGGATTCCGACTTGCTCATACATGAGGTTCGAGAAGAGTGGGTAACCAAGAACTCCAAAATACTCCCACACTTGCATCATGTACAAGAGTTGAGGAAGAGGTTTACAAAGATAGAATTCCGGTATGTCACCAGAGTTCAGAATGAGTTCGCTGATGCATTGGCCACTCTATCATCCATGATTCAGCATCCAGATAAGAACTTCATTGATCCTATCCCAGTAAAAATCCAGGAACAACCTGCCTACTGTGCTCATGTTGAGGAAGAAGCAGACGGAAAACCATGGTTCCATGACATTAAGAAATATCTGTCAATAGGAGAGTATCCAGAACTTGCAAACACTACTCAAAAGCGCACACTACAGAGATTATCCGATCACTTCTTCCACAGCGGAGGAATCCTATACATGAGGACTCCCGATTTGGGACTACTAAGATGTGTCGAAGCAAAGGAAGCATCCAGGTTGTTGGAAGAAGTTCATGCAGGGACCTGTGGTCCGCATATGAATGGTTCCGTCTTAGCCAAGAAAATACTCTGAGCTGGTTATTTCTAGATGACTATGGAGATGGACTGCATCTAGTATGTTCAGAAATGTCAACGTTGCCAAATCCATGCAGACATGATAAAGGTGCCTCCTAACGAGCTCAATGCAACAAGCTCACCATGGCCATTCGCCGCTTGGGTAATGGATGTCATCGGACCTATCGAGCCTGCCGCATCAAACAGGCACAGGTTCATTCTAGTGGCAATTGATTACTTCACCAAATGAGTTGAAGCAGCATCGTATAAGGTAGTGACCAAGAAGGTCATTGCAGACTTTGTCCGCGATCGTATCATTTGTGGATTCGGCATTCCAGAGTCAATCATCACTGATAATGGTTCCAATCTCAACAACGACCTGATGAAAGCAATGTGTGAAACCTTCAGGATCAAGCATAAGAATTCTACAGCCTACAAACCTCAGATGAATGGAGCTGTAGAAGAAGCCAACAAGAACATCAAAGAGATACTTCGAAAAATGATAGAAAAACACAAGCAGTGGCATGAGAAGCTATCATTTGCTCTATTGGGATACCGTACCACCGTCCGCACATCAACAGGAGCGACTCCTTATATGTTGGTTGTTACATCTTGCATTTTCGTACTTTAAAAGTTTCGTCTTCAGTTAACCAATGTAGAATCGGGGATGAGATCATCTTGATGTTAACGTATTAACAAGCGATAAATAAGTGTTATGAGGAATAAAGGGGTACACGGATTAACGAAAATGAGTTTCATTAAAAATGGGCAATTTGGAATAAAATACGGGTCGAGCAATAATACCCGATAATTATGAATTAGTACCATGCAAGGTACCATATGACCACGGTAGTATAATATATAAAGTATATATGAAGTATTTTGAAAATAAATAGAATTTCAAGTAATTTGTGATAATTTTTAAAGTATGTGGGTAATAGATTAATTATCGGGTAACGAAATATTAACCGGTTAACTAATAAGTGGAAAAAGATTTAATAAAATACCCACCCCTACTCCCCACGTGGCATGATGCCACCATTCAAGCATATGACTCATAGTCATATATGCTTGTGTGGCAATGCAACATGTAAAGTCATTTAATGACTCATAAGAAAGGATTTGAAATTGTAGTCACTTTGAAAGAATCTGATTCTTGGTTAATTCTCAAAAGACCTCTTGTCTTTGAGCAAGAAACGTGAAGGAGCAAAACCAAGTCTTCCAAAATTCTAAAACCAAAAAAAAACGTGAGAAAGGCAGAACAATTCTCGTTCAATATTCAAAGAAGCAGAAGCATATTAAGAGCTTCACCAAAATAATTTCGTCCAAGTTACGTTGGAACAGATCCAAGAACTTCTTCCGACTACATATTATTCTGTCAAGAACTCGTTCCAATTTCAAATCCAAATATAAGTTCCGTTCAAGAATTTCGCAGGAACAGGTATGTTAAGGCCCTTCCTTCTTTCTTTTGGCATGGTCCAGATTATACGATTTCTATAAATTATTCTATTCATAGAAATAGTAGGGGTGTCTATATTCTTTATTCCCCATGAGAATTATTATAATCTTCTTTTTATGGGTCTCAGAGTAATACGCAGTTGGAAAAGGTTATCCAGAAGGAATATCGAGATTATTATGTATTTTTCATGCATTTTACTCATTTATACATGTGCACTGATCCATGACCAGATGGTATTATATACGCGTATATATGTAAATATATGTATATGGGATATGGGAAATGTTACGGCGTTATATACGCACCACCACCTGATCAGCTGGTATATGATGATGATGTTGCCCACAGTGGCTGAAATATGAATCAATCGGTGTTATATACGCATATATATGTATGTATTCAAATGGCGTTATATACGCATATATATGTATGTATTCAAACGGCATTACATACGCGTATATATGTATGTATATATATGTATATGGGATACGGGAAAGGTTATGGCATTATATACGCACCACCACCTGATCAGCTAGTATCCGATGATGATTTTTCCCACAGTGGCCGATATGACGCTAAAAGTAATTTATGATTTACGGAGTGATTCAGAATTACAGATTGAGTCATGTACTCTATATGTCTTCCATGTCTCTTATGTATTTATTTATGTGCCTTACATACTTAGTACATTATTTGTAGTGACGTCCATTTTACCTAGGGACGCTGCCTTTCATGCCCGCAGGTGCAGGTAGACAAGTTGACGGCCCCCCTTCCTAGGATCCCTGATCAGCAAGAGTCGGCGTGCTCCATTTGATCTGGGGCTGCTTTTGATATTGGTACGTTATGTTTGTGGATATATATGTATATGGGTACGACGTGGCTCAGTACCATCTTTGTACAGTTGTATTCCAGTTAGAGGTATGTAGGCAGTATGTCTAGTTGGGTTGTATGTGGAATTATCGGCTTTCAGTTTTTGATGTATAGTTGTCTATAACAGCCTTGCCGGCTCGCCCACTGTATTCTGCCTGTATACGTACATATGCCTTGATGGCAGGCCTCTTTCACGTATGTTAATTTTTTAATGCAACAGATATTATTCAGGTTCATATTTTAGACGCACGCTTAGGGGTGTTTGACAGGTAAGACTCAGGCGCCCGTCGCGGCCCATCGGTTTGGATCGTGACAAAAGTGGTATCAGAGCAGTTCTATCCTAAGGTTGTCTACAGACTGTGTCTAGTAGAGACTTGTTTATGGGTGTGTCGTGCACCACACTTATAAACAGGAGGCTATAGGACATATAGGATGTTATCCTCTCTTTTTATCTCAGATCGTGCAATACAAAAATTCATGTTCCTAAGAATACATTATATTTTCAGCAATGCCTCCAAAGAGTACGGCCGCCCAGAAGGGAAAGTCCGAGGCTGGTGACACTACTAGCCGAGCGCCACGAGTTAACAGGGCTTGGGGAGAATCTCATGGTGAGGTTCCATCTCAGACTTCACATACCCCGCCTTTTCCAGAAGAGCTCCGAAGGGCACCAGCTCCAGCGCCCACCCCTGTACATTCAGCACCTCATCGGATGCGCCGGGTCAGGAAATGAGAGATGCTATTCAGTTATTGATCCGATTAGTAGCCGCACAGGCTCGGCACCAGGAAGCAGGTATTTGTCACGCAGATAGGTCCGTAAGTGCGAGGGTTCATGACTTTATTAATTTAGACCCTCCGGTATTCACTGGAGCAGACCCGAATGAGGACCCTCAGGTATTTATTGATAGAGTGTAGAGGACGTTACGGGTAATAAAGGCCACTGAGACTGAGTCAGTTGAGCTATCTTCCTATAGACTCCGAGATGTTGCAGTTAATTGGTGCGAATCTTGGGAATTGTCCAGAGGTGAGAATGCCCCTCCAGCGGTATGGCAGGAGTTTACAGAAGCTTTTCTTCGTCATTATCTAAAACCAGAGCTTAGGCAAGCCAGAGTTGATAGGTTTTTGACCCTTCGGCAGGGAAACATGAGTGTTCGGGAGTACTGTCTTTAGTTCGATTCATTGGCTAGGTATGCTCCCACTATTGTGTCTAAGATGGAGGATCGGGTTCACCGGTTCGTAATGGGATTAGAGCCTCACTTGCTTAACGATTGTATGTCGGTTTCACTTCATCCAGACATGGATATTTCTCATACTCAAGCATACGCTCAGGGTGTAGAGGAGCGCAAATAGAAACAGAGGGCTGATCGTGAGCATGATAGGGCCCAGAATAAGAATGTGAGGTCTTCGGGTCCTTCCGGTGAGTTTCGAGGTGGTCAGAGGCAGCAGTATTCGAGATATCCATCCCAGCCCTCAGCTAGCGTGCCCCCTCAGTTTGGCAGAAAGAGATTTGATCGTTCTACATATTTAGGGCCTGGTCAAAATTTTGGGGCCTCGGGTTCTCAGTATAGGGGTGAGTCAAATCAGATGAGGCCACCCTTGCCATGATGTACTCAATATGGTAAGCAGCATACCGGGTAGTGCCGTATGGGATTAGGTGTTTGTTATACTTGTGGTTATCCGGGCCACGTTATGAGGGATTGTCCGATGAGAGGTGATGCAAGCATAGCTCAGCCAGCAGGATCTATGGCTGGATCGTCATCATCAGTACGCCCTCTGGGTAAGGTCCCCAAGCACCAATGAGTCGTGGTAGAGGTAGAGGCGGAGCATCTAGCTCGAGCAGCCCTCAGAACTGCATTTATGCGTTGGCAGGACGACAGGACCAAGAGTCATCACCTGATGTTGTTACATGTATATTATCAGTCTCCTCCTACGATGTGTATGCACTGATTGATCCAGGTTCCCCCTTATCATACGTTACTCTATTGAATGATAGTAAGTTTGAAATAAAACCTGAATTGGTTAAACCTTTTGAGGTATCTACACCTATTGGGGACTCGGTAATAGCTAAGTAGGTATATAGGGGTTGTAATAATAGTTCATGATCGACCTACCGTAGCAGACTTAATCGATTTAGATATGGTAAAATTTGATGTTATAATGGGTATGGATTGGTTGGCTTCTTGTCATGCCAACGTTGATTGTAGATCAAAGATAGTCCGATTTCGATTTCCGGGGGAGCCTGTTTTGGAGTGGAAAGGTAATACGGCATTGCAAAGAGGTAGATTTATTTCCTATCTCAAGGCAAGGAAGATGATCAGAAAGGGTTGTATTTATCACTTAGTTCGGGTTCAGGATGTGGAAGTTGAGTCACCAACCATTCGGTCCATCCCTGTGGTAAATGAGTTTCCAGATATTTTCCCTGATGAACTTCCGGGTCTCCCGCCAGAGCGAGAAATTGAGTTTTCTATTGACCTACTACAAGATACTCACCCAATATCTATTCCTCCCTATAGAATGGTCCCCGCAAAGCTGAAAGAGTTGAAAGAACAACTAAAGGACTTGCTTGAAAAAGGTTTTATCAGACCTAGTACGTTACCGTAGGGAGCACCTGTGTTGTTTGTAAGGAAGAAAGATGGTTCCTTAAGAATGTGTATTGATTATAGGCAACTGAATAAGGTGACGATCAAGAATAAGTACCCGCTCCCGAGGATTGATAACTTATTTGATCAGTTGCAAGGTGCTAAGTGATTTTCAAAGATAGACTTGAGGTCTGGGTACCATCAAGTAAGGGTTAAGGATGAAGATATTCCGAAGACAGAATTGAGGACTAGATATAGGCACTTTGAGTTTCGGGTTATGTCGTTCGGACTGACCAATGCCCCATCAGTATTCATGGATTTGATGAACCGTGTGTTCAGACCTTTCTTAGATTTGTTCGTAATTGTGTTTATTGACGATATATTGGTACATTCTCGTTCAGAGGATGATCATGTCGGTCATCTACGTACGGTGCTCAGAGTTCTACAAGAAAGGAAGTTGTATGCAAAATTTTCTAAGTGTGAATTCTAGTTGAACACTGTAACTTTCCTTGGGCATATCATTTTGGGGTGAAGGCATTCGGGTGGATACACAAAAGATTGAGGCAGTAAAGACTTGGCCTAGGCCCACAACACTAACGGAAGTTCGTAGCTTTCTTGGTTTGGAAGGTTATTACAGGAGATTTGTGGAAGGCTTTTCTTCACTTTCATTACCTTTAACAAAGTGAACTCAGAAAGGAGCAATGTTTCAATGGACTGATGCTTGTGAACGGAGTTTCCAGGCATTAAAGGACAGGTTGACTTCAGCACCGGTTCTAACGCTCCCAGAAGGAACCGATGGTTATGTTATCTACTGCGACGCTTCAGGCATTGGATTGGGTTGTGTGCTGATGAACCATGGTAAGGTTGTGGCTTATACGTCTAGACAACTAAGAAAGCACGAGAAAAACTACCCAACCTGCGATTTAGAGTTAGCTGTGGTAATCCATGCGCTAAAGATGTGGAGGCACTACTTGTATGGCATTCATGTTGATATCTATACGGATCATAAGAGCCTCCAGTACATCTTCAAGCAAAAGGAATTGAATCTTCATCAAAGGAGATGGTTGGAGCTACTTAAAGACTATGACGTTAATATTTTATACCATCCGGGGAAGGCAAACGTAGTTGTCGATGCTCTCAGCCATAGATATATGGGTAGCCTATCATATTTGCAGCCATAAAAGAGGGGAATAGGCCATGAGGTTCATCATCTAACTAGTCTTAGAGTTCGGTTACTGGGCTCAGGTGACATTGGAATTACTCTTCAGGATACGGCAACCTCATCTTTAGTAACCGAAGTAAAGGAACGCCAGTACGAGGATCCTGTACTAATTCATTATAGAGATACCACTCTTCAGAAGGAGAAGACACCATTTGAAATTACCGAAGATAGGGTTCTCAGATATCAAGGGCGATTATGTGTGCCTAATGTTGCAGGGTTGCATCGGCAGGTTATGGGAAAAACTCACTATTCCCGTTATTCTATCCATCCAGGAGCGACAAAGATGTATCATGACATCAAGGAAATATATTAGTGGGATAGAATGAAAAAGGATATAGCATAATTTGTTGCTCAATACCCTAACTGTCAGCAGGTTAAGATCGAGCATCAAAAACCCGGTGGATTATTGCAGGTTATGGAGATTCTGACTTGGAAATGGGAAATAATCAATATGGACTTCATCGTAGGCTTACCTCGTACCCAGCATAAGTTCGATTCGATATGGGTGATTGTTGATAAGCTCACAAAGTCAGTCCATTTTCTGCCCATTATAACTACGTATTCCTCAGAAGATTATGCGAGGCTTTATATTAAAGAGATAGTACGACTACATGGTGTCCCTGTATCTATTATCTCGGATAGAGGAGCTCAATTTACAGATAACTTCTGGAGGTCCTTCCAAAAGGGATTGGGGACTCAAGTAAGTCTTAGCACATCATTTTATCCCCAGGCAGATGGACAGGCTGAGCGTACTATTCAAACACTTGAGGATATGTTGCGATCTTGTGTAATAGACTTGAAAGGTAGCTGGGATGATCATCTGCCGCTTATTGAGTTCGCATATAATAATAGCTACCATTCCAGCATTCAGATGGATCCATACGAAGCTCTTTACGGACGGAAGTGTAGGTCGCTTATAGGGTGGTTCGACGTTGGAGAATCTGGATTACATGGGCCAGACCTTGTTCAGCAACCCATAGAAAAAGTAAAGCTTATCCGGGATCGACTATTGACAGCTCAGAATCGTCAGAAGTCATATTCAGACGTGCGACGTCGAGATTTACAGTTCGAGGTTGATGACTGGGTATTCTTGAAAGTGCCGCCTATAAAGGGTGTGATGAGGTTTGGCAAGAAGGGTAAACTTAGCCCACCATATATTGCGCCTTATAGGATCATTCGGAGAGTGGGCCGAGTAGCTTATGAGTTAGAATTGCCCTCGTAATTGGAGTCTGTCCATCTAGTTTTTCACGTATCTATGTTACGAAAGAGCATTGGCGATCCTACACGAGTGGTACCCATGGATGATGTACAGATTACAGTGGACTTGTCATACGAGGAAATCCCAGTTGCCATTCTAGACCGACAAATTCGCAAGCTGCGGAATAAAGAAGTAGCCTCCGTGAAAGTGCTTTGGAGGAACACCAATGTAGAAGAAATGACTTGGGAGGCCGAGGAAGACATGAAGTCTAGATATCCCTACCTATTTCCTCTCCCAGAGAAGGGTCTGACTGAGACGTCATAACCTCAAGGTGCGTGTATAAATTCTTCTGTTGATTATTGTCATTGTCCTGTGTGTCGTCGAAATTATTAAGCTTCTACGGGGAGAGTTGGTAGTAGTGTTGTTACAAAAGGCGACCTTGCCAAAGTTATATGAATCACGGAGAGTGGAACATTCGAGGACGAATGTTTCTAAGGGGGGAAGGATGTTACATCTTGCATTTTCGTACGTTAAAAGTTTCGTCTTCAGTTAACCAATGTAGAATCAGGGATGAGATCATCTTGACATTAACGTATTAACAAGCGATAAATAAGTGTTATGAGGAATAAAGGGGTACACGGATTAACGAAAATGAGTTTCATTGAAAATGGACAATTTGGAATAAAATACGGGTCGAGCAATAATACCCGATAATTATGAACTAGTACCATGCAAGGTACCATATGACCACGGTAGTATAATATATAAAGTATATATGAAGTATTTTGAAAATAAATAGAATTTTAAGTAATTTGTGATAATTTTTAAAGTATGCGGGTAATAGATTAATTATCGGGTAACAAAATATTACACGGTTAACTAATAATTGAAAAAAATTAATAAAATACCCACCCCTACTCCCCACGTGGCATGATGCCACCATTCAGCATATGACACATAGTCATATATGCTTGTGTGGCAATGTAACATGTAAAGTCATTTAATGACTCATAAGAAAGGATTTGAAATTGTAGCCACTTTGAAAGAATCTGATTCTTGGTTAATTCTCAAAAGACCTCTTGTCTTTGAGCAAGAAACGTGAAGGAGCAAAACCAAGTCTTCCAAAATTCTAAAACCAAAAAAAAACGTGAGAAAGGCAGAACAATTCTCGTTCAATATTCAAAGAAGCAGAATCATATTAAGAGCTTCACCAAAATAATTTCGTCCAAGTTACGTTGGAACAGAGTCAAGAACTTCTTCCGATTACATATTATTCTGTCAAGAACTCGTTCCAATTTCAAATCCAAATATAAGTTCCATTGAAGAATTTCGCAGTAACAGGTATTATGTTAAGGCCCTCCCTTCTTTTTTTTTTGCATGGTCCAGATTATACGAAAGAAACGATCAAATACACGGTTTCTATAAATTATTTTATTCATAAAAATAGTAGGGGTGTCTATATTCTTCATTCCCCATGAGAATTATTATTATCTTCTGTTAATGGGTCTCAGAATAATACGCAGTTAGAAAAGGTTATCCGAAAGGAATATCGAGATTATTATGTATTTTTCATGTATTTTACTCATTTATACATGTGCACTTATCCATGACCAGATGGTGTTATATACGCGTATATATGTAAATATATGTATATGGGATATGGGAAAAGGTTACGGAATTATATATGCACCACCACCTTATTAGCTGGTATATGATGATGATGTTGCCCGCAATGGCTGAAATATGAATCAAACGGCGTTATATACGCATATATATATGTATGTATTCAAATAGCGTTATATACGCATATATATGTATGTATGTATGTAAATGGCATTATATACGCGTATATATGTGTGTGTATATATATATATATGGGGGATATGGGAAAGGTTATGGCGTTATATACGCATCACCACCTGATCAGTTGACCACCACCTTGTTAGCTGGTATATGATGATGATGTTGCCCGCAGTAGCTGAAATATGAATCAAACGGCGTTATATACGCATATATATGTATGTATTCAAATGGCGTTATATACGCATATATATGTATGTATTTAAATGGCATTATATACGCGTATATATATATACATATATATATACACACACACACATACATATATACATATATATATATATATATATGGGAAAGGTTATGGCGTTATATACGCGTCACCACCTGATCAGTTGGTATACGATGATGATTTTGCCCACAGTGGCCGATATGATATGATGGAATGCCCTCAGAGGCTAATGATATTATGAAACATGTACCTATGCACGACATGACATTCATACGCATACGCATGACGCTAAAAGTAATTTATGATTTACTGAGTAATTCAGAATTACAGATTGAGTCATGTACTCTATATGTCTTCCATGTCTCTTATGTATTTATTTATGTGTCTTACATACTCAGTATATTATTCGTACTGACGTCCCTTTTACCTGGAGACGCTGCGTTTCATGCCTGCAGGTGCAGGTAGACAAGTTAACGGCCCCCCTTCCTAGGATCCCTGATCAACGAGGGTTGACGTACTCCATTTGATCCGGGGCTTCTTTTGATATTGGTACAATATGTTTGTACATATATGTGTATATGGATACGACGTGGCTCAGTACCGTCTTTGTACAGTTGTATTCATGTTAGAGGTCTGTAGATAGTATGTCTAGTGGGGTTGTATGTGGCCTTGCCGGCTTTTATTTTTTGATGTATAGTTGTCTATAGCAGCCTTGCCGGCTTGCCCACTGTATTCTGCATGTATACGTACATATGCCTTGATGGCAGGCTTCTTTCATGTATGTTAATTTTGTAATGCAACAGATGTTAATCAGGTTCATATTTTAGACGCATGCTTAGGGGTGTTTGACAGGTAAGACTCAGGCGCCCGTCGCGGCCCATCGGTTTGGGTCGTGACACTGGTTTACGGTACCGAGGCAATCATCCTAGCCGAAGTAGAGATTCGCTCCCTGAGAATTATGCAGGAAGCAGAACTTGAAGATGCAGAATGGGTAAAGACTCGCTATGAGCAATTAGTCCTTATAGATGGGAAAAGACTGAATGCAGTTTGCCATGGTCAGCTTTATCAGAATAGAATGACCAGAGCCTCCAACAAGAGAGTCAGGCCAAGACAGTTCGCACCAAGGCTGTTAGTACTGAAGAAGATTTTTCAACACCAAGACGAAACCAAAGGAAAGTTCTCTCCTAACTGGCAAGGTCCGTACATGGTTCACCGGGTTCTAACCGGAGTAGCCCTCATACTTGCAAAAATGGACGAAAAGTTTGGCCAAAGCCAATCAATTCAGATGCAGTGAAACGATACTATGTGTAACCATTATGGTTCCTTTATGACGTAATTTGAACTACATATGACCTGATTCCCGTTTAAGAGGGGATACGTAGGCAGCCTTATGTGTTCAGTCACAATTCAATAAAAAATTTATCCCCCCCCCCAACTATTGGAAACTGGGGAAGAATTTGAAGGAGGACCCTCAAAATTCCGAAGTTGATCCTCATCCATCTACCAACACACAGTCATCAGAGGCGTCAACCCAGTAAACTGGGGCAGAATTTTGAGGAGGACCCTCAAAATTCCGGAGCAAAAGAGGTTGCAAAGTCTTAAACCGCGTCGCAGTCGTCGGTTCATCTAAAAGAAAATCATTTTAAATTATGTATTTACATTATATTTTTTTTACTAAATCATGCATGGCTACTATCAAAATTGCTTTGTTTAGCAATGCTACCCCAATGAAAACAAGAGCCGAGCAGGACGAGCGAAGTCCGCGTGAAGACGAACTAACCTTCCCCCTTGACAAAACTCACGATCTTTCTTTGAATTTAGGCACCCCAAAACATAGAATCATCGGATCCGGTTACATATTTTGCAGGAATACGACTCTCAGAATCATCGCTCACTTGAAAGTGCTATCCGCACATGACATCCCCAGCAACCGCAAGGACAACTAACTATCAGCGATCACCTCTCAGCAAAGAGATTTCGTTACTCTTCGCCTTTATTTCTTGCATTGCATAAGGCTACTTTTATTCCTTCCAAAACTAAGCACTATCTCCTTCCTGCATTTTCTTGAATTGCATAAGGCTACCTTTCTGCCTTCCGAGACTAAGCACTATCTCCATCCTGCATTTTCTTGCATTGCATAAGGCTACCTTTCTGCCTTCCGAGACTAAGCACTGTCTCCATCCTGCATTTCCTTGCATTGCATAAGGCTACTTTTCTGCCTTCCGAGACAAAGCACTGTCTCCATCCGGCATTTTCTTGCATTGCGTAAGGCTACTTTTCTGCCTTTCGAGACTAAGCACTGTCTCCATCCTGCATTTCCTTGCATTGCATAAGGCTATTTTTTTGCCTTCCGAGACTAAGCACTGTCTCCATCCAACATTTCCTTGCATTGCATAAGGCTACCTTTCTGCCTTCCGAGACTAAGCACTGTCTCCATCCTGCATTTCCTTGCATTGCATAAGGATACCTTTCTGCCTTCCGAGACTAAGCACTGTCTCCATCCTGCATGGCTGAAATATCGCCACCTGTCATTTACACCGGCTGAAATACCGCCAGCTTTATTTAAATCTTGCATGGCTGAAACATCGCCAATTTTGTTTAAATCCCTTGTATCGGCTGAAGAATCGCCAGTTTTATTTAAATTTCTGTCGGCTGAAATATCACCATTTAGATTTATCCTTCTGTCGGCTGAAATATCGCCATTTAGATTTTTCTACATTGGCTGAAACGTCACCAGCTTTATTTAAATTTCTGTCGGCTAAAATATCGTCATTTAGATTTATCCTTCTGTCGGCTGAAATATTGCCATTTCTACATCGGCTGAAACATCGCCAGCTTTATTTAAATTTCTGTCAGCTGAAATGTCGCCATCTATATGTATCCTTCATATTGGTTGAAATACCTCCAAATCTTGAATTTCATCGGCCGAAATACCGCCAAATTTTCCAAGGGCGTCATTGTTCGGAGGCATCATTTCCATAGCCCGAGAACACCATGACATGGCCTGAGGACCCTGCTTTTATCTTTTGCACATCATCATTCAAAGGCATCATGGTTTGGAGGAATTATTTTCATAGCCCTAGAATATCATTTCATAGCCTGCGAATCCTTTATTATACGCTTCATGGCCCGGGACGTCATGGTCCAAGGACGTCATCCTATTCGTCTGAAAATAGCATTCATGGTCCAATGGGAACCTACATCAAGTTTAAATTTATGCACGATATATGCTCGTATTGCTTATTTGCAGGTACACCGGCTAGCAACGACCATCACAACAGGAGCGATCTCGCTCCGGTTCTCGCAGCCCATCAGTCCCTGACCACCCTTTCCAACCTAAATTTTGCGTTCGTCTCTTCAAAACCTCCATCGACATACTCTGTCGATGTATCCCGAACTACATATGACCAGATTCCTGTAAGACCAGGGATATGTAGGCAGCTCAGAAACCATAGCTTGGTCTAAACCTTTGCAAGTCGTTTCTCTCGGTCAAAATTGGTCATCATATATGTACCCGACAAATCTTTCATCCTTCCCGGGTAAAGAGGGGCAGCTGTTGATACCCAAATTTTCCCTATGTATTTTATATATACTCAAAATATTCTCAAAATAGTATGTACATGCATATATAGGCATTCCCAAGGGTTTTTGTATTTTTCCTTATTTTTAAAGATTTTAAAATCAATTTGTTTGCCTATTTTAACACTACAAAATTCAATAATTATTCCCAAAATTATTATCTTTGGTGAATAACTTATTTTATTCTCATATTTATACCAAAATAAAATTAAGTTAGTTTTTTGCATAATTTATTTACAAATTTATTTGGTATTTAAAAGCTAAATTGCATGTAATTGCAATTATAGCCTATTTTACAATTAACAGTATTTCATAATTATCAAATTATTTCCAGTATTTTTAAATTAATATTTATACATTATTAATTAGTTCAGTACTTTTAATTTATTTTAAAAATTATTTTAACTATTTTATACAAAATAAAAGGGGAAAACTGGCTATTTAACATTTAGCCTCATTTCATTGCAATTATAGCTCATTCGGATTTCAATTTTGGCCCTCAATTTACCTAGTCCTAAACCCAATTAGACTGGCCCATATTTCAATTAATCGACCCGGCCCAGCCTTGATTTAATATGCGTCGTTGATCAAGCGAGATCAACGACCCAGGTTCTATTTCCAAAATTAAATCTAACAACCCCCCCCCAAACCCCTTATTTCAGAGACGGTCTCTCTCTTTCTCTCTCTCTCTCTCTCTCTCTCTCTCTCCATACTAACTCTTGCTCTCCCTTCTCTCTAGAACCTTCTGGTTCTTTCCTTCGTCTCCGATGAATCGATTGCCTCTCCGGTCACCTCCAGCCTCACTTCGCTCGATCACCAGCCACCGTGAAACCTTGTCTTGTTGATTCCCTCCATTTTCGAGACTCCAAAAGCCTCCACCATACAAGATAGTCATCGGAAGCTCTGCATGGTTTGTCTCCGACCTTTCTCCGATGGTTTATGGTTCGATGGTGCTGCGAGCATCATTAGTTTCACAGCCAGGTTCCTTACCTCTCACTGGTTTATTACGAAACCCTAATTTTCTCAAAAACCTTGTCTTTTTAAATGATTTTTAACTTATTCTTTTGTGTTTTACACTACTCTCTACTAGATCTTTTCGATTGTTCAAGTTTTCGACGTTTTGTTCTTCTTTTAAAACTAGGGTTTCCTGAACCCTTTCAAAATCACTATATCTTCTGATTTTTTTTAGTATTATGTGTTTATGTTTGTGTTATGTGCTTGTTGGTGTGATCTGCTGGTTACTCTTCGAGTTCCATGCTTTAATTTTCCTATTAGGGTTCCAGCCTCCTATTGATTCTCTGATTTCTTGCTTAGGGTTCTCTGATTTTCATGCATATTGTGTTTTATAGGTCTAATTGTTCATCGTTTACCAAATATTCTGCTTATTTTATGCATCTCTTCGAATCCCTGAATCTGTATATGTTTTCCTTAGAAATTTTACACTGAATTTTGAATCACTTCCTTATTTGTGAAACGCTCTCCTTACTTAGTACTGATTCCTTGTGATTTTCAATTTCATCTGTGATTCTTTGAACTAATTTGTTTGCACAATATGATGTCCTTATACTTTCCTTACTTGAAATATTCTGTATACTTTTACTACTCCTATTATGGAAATACCAGTCTTGCAATAATAATTTTCCTTATTTGATACAATTTGTACCCGTTTGAACTAGGACTCCTTAATTGAAGGGAGTCCGAGGATTTAATTGATTCTAATTTGTATTATTTCCATAACTATGATCAGCCTATATGTGTTACCTTATTTTCCACTTGTTTTCAAAATTATAAATACTCTATTCTTTTTTGCATAACACACGAAATACCTTTAAGCCATACACAAACACATGCACACAGAGCATGCTAATATCATTCTGAGTTCCCTCTTACTCTCATACTTATTCTCTCTGCTTCTCGTATTAGTTACTGATCACTCAGTCAGCTGAAAGCCAAGATTGAGTAATTACCGTTGCTCTCTTGCATCTGCATACTATTGTCCCACTACTCTCTTTCTTATTCTGCATACTATTGCCCTGTTGCTCTGCCTCTCCGCACATTGCTATTCTATTCTCGCTCTTGATTGGTATGTTTCTAGTTTTGAGTTTACAGTATCCCAAAACAACATGTTTCAGTTCATATTAAGACTCTTGTTATTCCTTTTGTGCTTTTACTTATGGTTCTATTTTTACCATGTAACTAGCATGTCTCTGTGATTTTCCTTTCCCTTTAGTCTAATATGTCTCTTGCTTTCCCTTGTATGATCCACTATGACTTTGTTTGATTCCTATGAAGCTAGCATGCTTGTTTTGTCTATGTACTTGTCTTTCCTCTTATCTCAGCATGACCAATGTTTTCTTATGTGTTTTCATCCTCTGCCTAACATCTACCCCTACAAACTTGTACCCCTCCACCTAAGTGTTATATGATCTAATGTGTGACTCTGTCTGACACTTAATGCTGTTGGACTTTGGCATGAACACTATGTGATAACCATGTTGTAACTCTAGTCTAAGGACTAATTGTGTATAAGTCTACTTCTACCATGTGATTTATCTGTCCCCCGGTCCCTATCCCTACTTGTGTTTGATTCCTGAACTTTGCATATCTTCTTAGTTGTGATTGTCCTACTTCTTTCCTTTCTTTTTTCAAAACTTGATTTTATAAAACAAACTCCCAGTTGTTCTCTGGAACTATTTTCTTCAAAAACTGGTATTTCAAACCCACTCTTTTAAACTCTATCACACTCTCACTACTCCTAGAGTTTAGGTTCTACCCCCTTTGTGTAATCATTGCCTTGGGCACCTTTGAGTACCCATTGAACTTTGATGCACAAGGTTGGTAATTCCATACCGCACTTATTCAACATTTTTGGTAATGTTTGGGTGCTAGTATTGGCCAAGGACCCCCATTGGGCCCTTAGGGAGCTTTGCCGCACCCAAACCATGGTCAAGGCTGTGAAACTCGAAAGAAGTGAGGTTGGAAGATTGTGCCTAGTTAAAGGCTCCCTATAGAGTAGCCTCTTATTTTATTTTTAATTATGTAATTCAGCTATCATGGTTTGTAATAATTTGTAAACAACTGATTGGGGTTATAGTGAAAACGGGAGGGATTATGCATGATTAGTTTAATTAACGGGTAGAGAACATGTCTATAGGGCTTTACTTACCAATCTTTGCAATAGAAACCATGCGTAGGACATGCATCTTACACCTAGATATCCTGCTTTAGGCTCTTTACTTTCATATTGTTATACTCACTTTGTAGTCAGTTAGTAATTAATGAACAACTGTTATAAAAATACTACCGCATTTAGAGACCATGCTTTAGGAGCTTTATGTGTATTAAACATCATGTTTTTTAGGGTTTCAATTGCTGAACGCCTCACTAGCTGTTTAATTTAACAACACAAGTTTGTTTGACTGTGTTTTCTCTTTAAAATGGAATCAATATGCATGTTCACCATTTTTTTAGACAGGAAGGCAATACATACATCGCGTAGGCAAGCTTTAGGCCCAATAATAAAAATGATTGATTTTGTTTACTAGTTTCAAACTACTCAGCCCTTTAACTTTCCCAACTCCTTTTATCTGTCTCTCTGAAAGTCCACTCTTTTACTGAAAATCCCTTCATCTGGAAACATGTTTCGTATTTATAGGCTCTCACTAATTTCCTGATGCGTGCCTTGTTAAGATTTTAAATTACTGGTACGTTTCTGCCCAGGATCATATTATTTTGATACTTGTCTAATTAAACTACTGCATTTTTCAAATCTCTACCTTTTTTTTTTCAAACGATGTTTTAACAGTTCACTTACCTTTACTTACTCAACTGTTTTCTTAGTTGTGTTTTTGCATGTCAAATGCTCTTCAAATCACTCGGTTGTGGTTAAACCTTCTGCTAAAACTGATCTTTAAAATCGCGTTCTTTTAAGACCTTAAATGTGTTTGAGACGTGCTAATTACATATTTATTTGTGAGGGATCTATGAGCCTCTTATTTGCCTTTGTATGATTCATTTACGTGTAGTCCTACTTGTTATACATGTCGCCTAGCATTTTGTCCTTTAAACCTAAGGGTCCAGCCTAGACCTTACCCTGTAGGGATAGTGGTCCTAAATACCCTCTAGGACTTATAAGACGGGACGGGTAATAACACGCAATAAGCATTCGTGACCAATCCACACATTTAAATAACCTTTACGGGGTGAGAAGGGTAGACATGGAGATGATGATCACACGACAACATTATTGCGTACAATTGGTTACCGGGGTTGTGTGGATGATCCATGTGATTTATAAACCTAGGACCCCTTTCCTTATGTTACTTTGTTTTATATCTATAAATTCTGTCTTTTCAAATTACCCAAAACTCCCCTTTAATTTTTCACTAAACTATTCCTTTTACTTCTAACTCTTTCTTCTTTGTTTTATTCAATGTCTTGACTAATTCTTGCACTTAGACTCTCCCTCAAAAAAAGTATAGATTCCAACATACTTGTTTGCAACCCTTATGTATAAATTTATTTGTACACTTGTTTACATTAAATTCACAACATAGCATGGCCGGGAACCACACTAGTGGATCTTGAGGGGTGCCTAACACCTTCCCCTCGAGATAATTTTTAGCCTTTACCTGAACTCTGGTTTTCAAATTCAAAACCCTTAGTGTCTTAATGCACTTAATCATTAGGTGGCGACTCTTCAAATCCAAAAACCCAATTCCTAAACGGAAATAGATTTGTCTTCCCGAATGTCGTAAACCCAATTTCGCTTTAGAAAAAGGGGGCATCGACAATAGTCAATTTCCACGAGGATGAATCTATGCCCATTGAAAGCGGTCGGCTCGATTGGACCAATAACATCCACTCCCCAATCAGCAAAAGGCCATGGTGAGCTTGTTGCATTAAGCTTATTTGGTGGCACCATTATTATATCTGCATATATCTGGCAGCGGTGGCATTTTCAAACATACTGGATACAGTCCATCTCCATAGTCATCCAGAAGTAACCAGCTCTGAGTATCTTTTTGGCTAAGATAAAGCCATTCATATGTGGACCATAGGTCCTGGCATGAATTTCCTCTAGCAGTTTAGATGCTTCCTTCGCGTCGACACACCTTAGTAATCCCAAATCCGGAGTCCTTCTATACAGGATTCCTCCGCTATGAAAAAAATTTTTGGACAATCTTCGAAGTGTGCGCTTCTGAGTGGTATTTGCAAGCTCTGGATATTCTCTTTTTTCTAAATATTCCTTAATGTCGTGAAACTAAGATTTTCCATCTGCTTCTTTCTTGACATGAGAACAATAAGCTCACGAAGTCCTAGCAACAAGTGGGCTCTGGCCAGGTGTCCACCTTCGTTTCCTTTTGCATTCTGGCAGTCCTCGATCCTCTTGATGAATTTCCTTTCCAGCTCCACTAAACCCCGCTCTAAGAACCCAAGTCACTTGTTGGCACTGACAGCCATGTCTTTCCATTCTTCAATCAGCTTTTGGTGGGCTTCCTGAAGGTGCTCACTTTCACATTCCCAAACCCTCTTGAGTAGTTGGTTGTACTTGACCTGTGCTTCAGCCTTTTCATCAATGATCTTGTGACCTCGAACAAATCTGGGTTGACCCAGACCATTATGATTATCTTCTAACCAGCTTGGATAGTATAGAGTATAACCAGTATGGTACCTGTCTGGCTCAATAGTGTCCCTTCCCATGACGATTTTGCAGCGCCACATATTCTGAGCTTGACACTTGTAAGGGCTATCAACATTTTGAAATTCGGCCCGAAAGTGACTCATCTTGTCGACCCTTGGTATAACCTACTTCTTCCAGCCTGTCTCATAACCCGAAGAGGGACATAAGGTAAGTTCCTCTCAAATCGATAAGTATCAGAAATGGTGTATCCGGGGATCGGCCAATGAATTCTTCAGTAGGGAACCATTCGAACATCCATTGTACTTGGTCCTCTTTCAGATTTCCAAACAGTTCTACCCATCCTCTGGTATCTTCCGGCTGAGCAAACATGTTGGGCATGTAGTTCATCCTCCTTGGTTGATGAAAGGCTATATGATCGTCCCAGTCCCTACGCTGAATCTCATGTCGATACTCAATCTTTTGGAGGTGCTCCATGAGCCAGAGTTGGAGTAGCAAGTTGCAGCCCTCGAAGTGTTTAGCTCCCTGTTGACATTTCTCCAAGGCACGGTATATTTCTACAATGATCAAAGGCACTATGCTAAATGGCTGCCCGCCAATTCCCTCCATTAAAGTTTTGGTGACCATGGCTAGCCTGGTGTGGATCCTAGCCTTCTTCATTGGAAATACTATCATCCCCAAGAAGCAGAACACAAAGACGAAGACCCTTTAGTGGATATGCCCCAATGATGTGACGGCGAACTCATCATGATAAGTACGGTAAGATTTGCTGTGACCATACCTCTCGTACAAATGATCAAAAGGAATGTAAGACTCCTTCAAGCAGGTTAAGTCTGGATTCTTTTTTAGACCCATCATCTTGAGAAAACCTCTACCCTTGCAATTTTCTGGCGTTAACAGAACCAGAGTTTCCTATAGTATACCCGCCAGTCCTCCTATTTCCTCAAGCAATGGTGTCATCTCAATGTCTCAGAAGCAGAACACACACCTATCGCAATCCCAGCACAAGTAGCAGCTTCAATAATCTTGTTGTTGGGTTGGATTTCCAAAAGAGAAGGTAGATTTCCTAGGTATTTCTGGACAAGAGTCTGATCACTGGAATGAAGATCTTCCCACCAGTTTAGCAATTTTGGGTGGATGTTGGTTACCATGCTGAATCTGGGGACATCGTGCCTCATTTATGCAAGATAAAAAGTGTTAGGCCCTTATCCCCACCAGACTCGACTGTTAAATATCAATAATTGGCATAAAAGTATTTAGTTCTCCAAATAAATGCACAAAACGTGCGTGGTAGTGTCCGTTTGGGTTTCAAGGAAACCCAATGGACTTTGGACAAGGCTATCTTAAAAGGTCATTATGCGGACAACTTAACTGACTCGGCTAAGTTTGACCATGGTGCATGCACAATTAAACAGAGTAAGGTTTTTATGTGGGTTTTAGACTATACCCTTGAGCGGACAACTTAAGAGGGAAAGGCACGGAACCGTCGACTACACCGTTGATCGACTGGTTTTACCACAAATATACCTTTGCCGGATTTAGGGGTGAAAATATCGGAAGGGCACAACACTCATTATAAGCGCTACTATGGTATTTTGTTTAACACAAGTGGAATATGATGTTGAATATTCAGTTACAATAATCAAACAAGCTTCCACGTATTTGCATGTTCATAAAGTAATAATTATAATTGTTTCTCACAATTTACAATAGCATTAAAGGAAAGCGATAAAGGAAAGCATTAAGAGAAATAAAGGAAAGAAAGAAATAGCCATAGTCGAAGTAGAAGAGGGAAATAAATGTTTAAAAGCATTAAAACAGATAAAGACATATAAAGAATCACAAAGTCACACATAGCATGAAATGGTAAAATCCTTAAAGAAATCCCAAGCAGAGTCGCCGTGCTGTCGATGCCCCCTTTTATCGTGAAATCGGGTTTATGACACTTTTTGGAGGACAACTCGTTCCCTTTAGGGAATTGGATTTGAATTGAAGAGCCGCCACCTAATGATTAAAGTGCATTAGGACACTAAGAAGAATTTTGATTTAGAAAACCAGAGATTGGGTAAGGGCTCAAAATTATCTCGAGGGGAAGGTGTTAGGCACCCCTCGAGATACACTAGTGTGTTTCTCGGCCATACTATAATTGTGACTTTAAGTGCTTAAAACAAGTAGACAAGTAAGAGTTTCAGATATGAGGGGGGTTTCACATAATCATTGCCAGTAATTGAAGTTAAAGGGAATTAAAGAAAAGAAGCTGAAATTTGGGAAAAAGCAGTTTTGAAATTCTGAATAAAATAAACAAGTGAAGGGAAGGGGGTCCTAGGTTTATAAATAATATGGATCACCTCACACAACGCACGGTAACCACTTATACACATGGTGTTATCGTGTGGTCATCATATCCATATCTACCATTTCCCACCCCGTTAAGGTATTAAAGCATGGAATAGTTTCGTTACTTATCGCATGCTACTACCCATCCCAATCCTATCAATCCCAGAGGTATTTGGACTACTAATCCTACAGGGAAAGGGTATGAGGCTTTATAGTTTCAAAGGACAAAATGCTAAGGCGACAGTCAAAACACATATATAGCAAATATGGGGAGAAGCACATAGCAGATAGAAAGGCTCAAACAAAACCTCCTTAAAAACCAAAGAGAAGTAGATAGTTTAGCATGTCTTACACGTACTGATTAGGGCCTGTTTAAACTTAAAAGTTGTGGCAGACTAATCTATTACATATGTCAAATAAGAAATCCGTATCAGGCCTGCCTACTGGTTGTAGCTAAAAATCTAATTTAGTTTACAAGTTTACCTTATGGCTTGCCTAAGTGTTAAACGAAACCTATAGGCATGATATCTATTAGTTTCAGAAAAGAAGTATGCTGATTTAGGAAAAAAAAGTTGTCAATTAACCAAGAAAGGCGAGTTTTAGTAAAAAGCATAAACTCTGCAGATATTAAGCATTATCATTACTAATTTTAGACATACAGGCGAATGAACGATTCAAGTTTTATTGATAGTTCCTATATGCATGCTTTCTAGGAATTATTGACTTTAAACATTTTTACAGGAGTATTAAGAGTGCGGAGATCCTATGGGCATGGTATCTGAGTAATGTTAGTTTTTAATCCTATAAACAGGTTTGCCTAGTGACCAATGCATATGTAGAGCCCGGATTTCTGGTTAACTTATGGACATGGTATCTATATGTGATGATGCAGAATTCCTTATAGACATGGTATCTATATGGATGCATAAACCTATAGACATGGTATCTATATGTGCGGAAGTGCATAAACCTATACACATGGTATCTATATGTGCAGAAGTGCAGAAACCTTATAGACATGGTATCTATAGGTGCAGAAGTGCAGAAACCTTATAGACATGGTATCTATATGTGCAGAGAAGTGAAGAAACCTTATAAACATAGTAACTATATGGATGCATAAACCTATAGACATGGTATATATATGGTTCAGAAGTGCAAAGTTGTAGGCAGGATATATAAGTACAGAAGTGTAGTAATTCCCTATGAGCATGATATCTACCCCTTTACATACATGGTTACCCTTCCTTTTTTTTCACTAATCACCCCAGAAGTTCATTACAAAATTATTACAGTCCAAAAAATAAAATAAAGAACTACATCAGAAAAATTAAAATTACAACCAAGGAGAGCCTGATTCAGACTTCCTGTCTGAAGCATGAAGTAAATCAACTCCAAAGATCAAGATCCAAAGCCTTTCTCTCATTTGGGATGTGTGAGAGTACCCTAAGAGCCTCAAATGGACTCCGGGTAGTGCTCACACCATAATACATTGCAGGATTGAGTGATAGTGCAGTGTGGATGGGCCAGCCCTCAGGTGTCCAAGTTCTGAGAGAACTCAAGGTCCCAAGGCTCTGAAGAGGGGGGCAAAACTTAGAAACTAGGAATCAGCGTACGTGTAGAGAGCGAATTCTGAAAAGTGGAAAAGGGGAAGTAGCAAAGACAGGCTACTAGTCATACCTAGTAATAGAAAATACTGGCGCGCCCTACCAGCCTATTAAAACACATTGTTTTTGGAGTTATGATCCCCTGAGAGATTAAGTCCAAACATGAAAAATAATTTGCCTATTGTCATGTTCTAAACTACAACTCAAAGCACATAGAGGGAGTTAGGGGTGCAGGATTCACAACAAAAACAGATGAAAAGAGATTAACATGCTAATTAACATTTAACTCCACATAGACAGTAAAGTAGACATGGATGAGAGGCTGTAAGTAAACACATTAGGATGATGCTGAAACCAAAACTAGAACATACCAGTCTCAAGGAAGCAAGCAAAAGAAAGTAGTAATCTTGTAAAGCCAAAGTGCAGACAAGTAGTCAGAATGCTATAAGTTTAGAAGAGAACTGTGAGATTAAAAGTGTGAAGTCTGAAGTGTGTAATGTGTGTTTTTAAGTGCAGAAGGGTCGTACCCTTTTATAGTGTAGAAAGCAAGCAGAAATAGGTAAGAAAACAATTTGAAAATCAATTAGACAAGGTTCCCCTTCAATTAAGGGATTCTAATTTCAAACGGGTAAACTAATTAAGGAAAAAGATTAATCAAACACTTTTCAAAGCAGTATAAGAGGGGAAATACATAAAGGTCTATTTAAGGACAAGGTTTTGACAGCACGCGGATGTGCAATTTAAGGAAAGGGAATCAGTTAACAGCTAAGAAATCAAAAATTGAAGATTTTGTATGAATGAACCAAGTAAGAAAGATGGGAAAGATTTTAACTTAAGGAAAATCAGTAACAATCAATTAGACTTAAAAAGAATTCTGAATCAATCATAAGTTGGGAAAACTTTTGAAGAAAGATTCATCACATATAAAAGCATGCAGACACATTTAAACAAGAAAGAACTGTCATGCCAATCAATAGAAGAGTCTAGTTTAGGAGAATCAGAATTGTGTGCAAACAAAGAAGTTCACACTTAATTCATAGACTCAGAGGTTAGTCTAAAAGAGTCATGGGTTCTCAAACGGAACCCTAGTTCAATCATATGACCAAACTCAGAGGAACCCCCAAATTTTAGGGTTTCTACCTCTAGTCAGATACAGAGATGAGGAGGCAACAGGCTCAGAGATTTCTTTTCAGAATCTCATGATAAGACAAGAAAAATAAAAAATAAAATTCAAAGCAAACAGAGTGAAGGAGCATAATGAGAGAACAGTCATGATAGTAGAAGAAACACATTTAAGAAAAAATTCTTTCAGAAAGGACTTTAAACAGGGTTTAGTAGAAGAGAAAACAATAAACATTTAGGAACACAATAGCAGATATAATAGAAGAAGGTACCTTTTCAGAAGGAACTTAGCTAAGGTTCAGAAGAGAACAGAAATAGTATAACACTTAAGGATACAGTAGAAGAAATATGTTTAAAGGGGTCCTTTTAAACGAACTCAAACAAGGTTTAGTGGAAGGCAAAAAAAACTTTAAAACTTAGTAGAAAACACAATAGAAGAACACAAGAATACCAGAAAAGCATAGCAAGAGAAAATATAGGAAAACACAACAAGATAGACATGTGAGAGCATGGTATAGGAACACGGTAGGAAAATGAATCATAGAAAGCACAGAAGAACATGTATAGTAGAAGGAAAGAATAAGAAAGCAGTAGAAGCACATGCGTGGTAAAAAAAAGAAACATAGGAACATAGTGAAGACAAATACATACAAAGAAAGGAAAACAAAAGTCGAAGAAACATTTTAAACCTTTCAGAAAACCCTAAATCGAAGAGAAGGGATTTTAAAAGATAATTTTTGAAAGAAAATTTGGGGAAACTGTTTAAAACCCCAAATAAAGCACAGATATGTCGCAGATCTAAGAAAAATCGGAGAGAACCTCGAGTAGTCAGGGTTTCAGAGGAACCCTAGAGTGAGAAAGGCTTGGAAAAGGTTCAATCGGAGTCAGATAATCAGAACCAGGCTCAAAACACCATTGTACGTCGGAGCAAGGCCCGAGAGGGCCATAGAACCTTGAGTTTGCAAAGATCTGAACGAAAACCTTCAAGGTCAGACCTTGAACCTTCAAATATCAAGTGTTTAAGAGTAGAGGGAGATGAGTTTAAGCCATCCATGGCCTGAGAGGCCATGGATTCCGTGAGCGTGAGGTAGAAGACGATTAGGGTTTCGAGAATATTTGAAAGAGTTTGAGAGAGGGGGTATTCAAAGGAAATTGATAGAAGGGAAATGAGGGGATTAGGGTAGTCTTTAGGATTAAAAAAGGCAAGGGCGGATACGGGTCGTTGATCTCTGAGATCAACGACCAGGATAAAGGGGGTCTAGGTCGGGTAATTTTAAACGAGTTAAGGGTTGGGTTAAATTAGAATATGGCTGGTCCGTTTGAGGTCCGAAATTGGGTTAATTGGGGAATTAATTTGGGCTATAATTAAAATAAAATGGTGCCAGATTTTAAATACCCAGTTTTTTCCATTTTATTTTATAAGATAGGTAAATAATTTTGAAAATAAATTAAAGGTACTGAATCAATTAATAACATATAAATATTAAATTAAAAATATTGGAACCAATTTTATAATTATAAAATACTATTAAATCTTAAAATATGCTAAAATTACAATTATATGCAATTTAGCTTTAAAATACTAAATAAATTTATAAGAATGTATAAAAATTACCTTAGCTATATTTTGGTACAAATGTAAGAATAAAAATAAGTTTTCACCAAAATGATAATTTAAGGGACAATTATTGGTTTTGTATTGTCAAAGTAGGGCAATAAATTGATTTAAAAATCTTTAAAAATTGGAAAAAATACTAAAACACTTGGGCATACTTATAGATACATTGCTATTTTGAAGTATTTGCATGTAAAAAATACATCGGAAAAAATGGGTATCAACAACATCTATTCCCCAAGCGGCGAACGGCCATTGTGAGCTTGCTGCATTAAGCTCATTTGGAGGTACCTTTATCATCTCTGCATGTATCTGACAGCGATGGCCCTTCCAGACATACTGGATGCAGTCTATTTCCATGGCCATCAAAAGTACGGAGTATATTCTTGGCTAAGATAAAGTCGTTCATATGCGGACCACAGGTCCCGACATGAATTTCCTCTAACAGCTTAGATGTTTCCTTTGCGTCGACACACCTTAGTAATCCCAAATCCGGAGTCCTCCGCTGTGAAAGAAATTGTTGGACAATCTTCGAATTGTGCGCTTCTGAGTGGTGTTTGCAAGTTCTGGGTATTCTCCTTTTGTCAAATATTCCTTGATGTCGTGAAACCAAGGTTTTCCATCTGCTTCCTCTTCGACATAAGCACAGTAGTCTAGCTGATCATGGATCTTCACCGGAATAGGATCAATAAAGTTTGTATCTGGATGTTGTATCATGGATAATAAGGTAGCCAATGCATCGGAGAACTCATTCTGGACTCTGGGAATATGCCGAAACTCTGTCTTTGTGAACCTCTTTCTCAACTCCTGTACATGGTGCAGATAAGAGAGTATCTTGGAGTTCTTGGTCGCCCATTCTCCTCGTACTTGATGTATGAGTAGGTCTGAGTCCCCAATTACTAGCAACTCTTGGATGTTCATGCCAATGGCCATCTTTAGCCCTAAGATGCAGGCTTCGTACTCAGCCATGTTGTTGGTGCAGGAGAACCTGAGTTTGGCAGACACCAGATAAAGCTGACCGATTTCCGACACTAGGACTTCTCCTATGCTGACACCTTTGAAATTTGCTGCTTCGTCGAAAAATATTCTCCACCTATCATAGGATTCCGCAATATCTTCTCCGATGAATGATACCTCTTCGTTAGGAAAATACGTTTTTAGGGGTTTGTATTCTCCATCTACGGGGTTTTCGGCCAGGTAATCTACTAGTGCATGTCCCTTGATTGCTTTCTAAGTCACGTAGACAATATTGAATTCACTCAACAGGATTTTCCACTCGGCGAGCTTGCCAGTGGGCATGGACTTCTGAACGATGTATTTCAAAGGATCCATTCTTGATATGAGATATGTAGTATAGGCACAGAAGTAGTGCCTCAGCTTTTGGGCCACCCAAGTTAGAGCACAATAGGTGCGTTCTAATAGAGAATACCGGGACTCGTACGGGGTGAACTTTTTACTGAGAGAATAAATGGCATGTTCCTTCTTTCCTGTTTCATCATGCTGCCCTAGGACGCAACCGAAGGTGCCATCTAATACTGCGATGTAGAGTAACAAAGGTCTACCTAGCTCAGGCGGGACTAAGACTGGTGGTGTTGATAAGTATTCCTTGATTCTTTAGAAAGCTTTCTGGCATTCATCGGTCCACTTAGTGGTGGCATCCTTTTTCAACATCTTGAATATCAGCTCACAGATAACTGTATATGGTGCTATGAACTGACTGATGTAGTTAAGTCTCCCCAAGAAACTCATTACATCCTTCTTGTTCCTTGGCGGTGGCAATTCTTGAATGGCTTTGATCTTTGATGGATCCAATTCTATTCCCAGGAAACTCACAATAAACCTAAGGAATTTTCCAATTGGGCACATTTCGCGGGATTCAGTTTCAGGTTTTATCTTCTCAGTCTTTTGAAAAACTTCCTCAGATCTTCCATGTGATCAATGGCTTTCTTGGACTTAATGATGACATCATCTATATATACTTCGATCTCCTTGTGTATCATATCATGGAAAATGGTAGTCATGGCCCTCATATAGGTGGCCCCTACATTCTTTAACCCAAACGGCATCATCTTGTAGCAGTGCATTCCCCATGGCGTAATGAAAGCCATTTTCTTAGCATCTTCTTCATCCATCCAGATCTGATGATACCCCGTGAAACAATCTACGAATGATTACAACTCATGCTTGGCGCAATCGTCAATCAGGATGTGTATGTTCGGCAAGGGGAACTCATCCTTTAGACTGGCTCGGTTGAGAACCCAGTAGTCGACACAGACTCTAACCTTCCCGTCCTTTTTCGGTACTGGCACATGTTGGCTAACTGTGTTGGATACTCTACTACCCTGAGAACCTTAGCTTTGACCTACTTAGTGACTTCTTCCTTGATTTTCAAACTTATATCTGGCTTGAATTTTCTGAGCTTCTGTTTTACTAGTGGACAGGTTGGATCGGTTGGCAATTTGTGAGCCACAATAGATGTACTCAGGCCAGTCATGTCATCGTACGACCAGGCGAATATGTCCTCATATTCTATTAGAAACTCTGTGTATTCTTCCTTTTTTGATGGTGACAAATGAACGTTGATTCGTGTTTCTTTGACGTTTTCAGCATCCTCCAGGTTAACAATCTCAGTCTCGTCCAGGTTGGACTTAGGTATATTCTCAAAATTCTCAAATTTTTTAATAATCTCCTCTGGTATATCATCTTCCTCTGAATCTATGTCTGTTTGTTTCACTGTCTCATTGCATGTCACAGTCATTGGTTCATCAACATAAGTAATTGTAATGCTATATAAGTAAAGTAATGAGAGAAATAATAAGAGAAAGATTTATAAGAAAACTGAAATGCTTTGATAAATTCCATAACTGTTTTTGAACATTGGAGCTCTTTCTTGCAAAAATAAAAATGTAAGAGGAAAGTAAACTAGTAAAATAAAATAGTGCATGATGCTTGTTCAGCCTTGCTACCCCGAGGCTCGCCAGTATTTGGTGGTTCTGGTAGTCCTGTTACTGACACATGCTCCTCTGCTCATGGCCTGTATGCAAGGGCCTTCCTCCCCCTCCTCCTCGAAAATGACACAACAATCCATGTCATCGTCTTCCAAGAACAAATTCCTCACTGTTGCCAGTGCTTCCTCTTCTTCTGACACATAGATCACTTCGGCCAGTTGGAAAGTCTATTCCAATCGAGGTATTGGCTGCTCCAAAAGAAAGTAAGGACCGCACCATGGTGGCAACCAGTGGTTGAATTCCTCCCAAGTATACTCATATCCCAACCCGAAGGTGGTGCCATGTTTCTTGAGCTTGATGGGCTTAGAGATTCCTTGGAAGTTCTTGCCAAGTCCCTTCCTAGGTTTATACCCGCTCCAGTTCAATATTCTTTCAATTTTGTTATCCCACCATTTCTCATTGTCGACGTTGTCAACTCACTCGATACGGTGGTAAGTTTCCCCGCCTATCCTTCTTCTTCCTTCAATTGCCGGAATGGTCTGGCGGCTGTATATGGGATTGCTACCGTCGTCGTGAATGATCACCTCTTGGTGATTCTACTCAAACTTCACTGCCTGATGTAGTGTTGACGCTACGGCCCCAGCAGCATGAATCCATGGTCGTCCCAACAATAGATTATAATATGCTGGCATGTCTATCACTTGAAAATCAATATCAAACCAAGTAGGCACCATTTGCAAACACAAGCTAATTTCCCCAATAGTAGACCTTTGGGATCCATCGAAAGCTTTGACGTTGATGGCCCCAGCCTTGATCTCATGCAGCCCTTTTCTTAACGTCCTGAGTGACACCAACGGGCAAATGTTGAGGGTGGATCCTTCATTAATCATGATTCGGGTGATAAAGTAATCTTCGCACTGTATGATGATGTGCAATGCCTTGTTGTGTCTCAACCCTTCTGGCGGCAGCTCATCTTCGTGGAAAGTGATCTTGTGACTTTCCAATACCTGCCCTACAATGTTTTCCATCTCTCCGCCGGTGATGTAACTTGGTACAGATGCCTCACTCAGCACTCTTAACAAGGCATTCTTGTGTGTATCGAAACTTTGTAGCAAAGCAAGGATAGACATTTGTGCTGGTATTTTGTTCAGCTGATCAATGACTGAGTATTATTTGGCTTATATCTTTCTCCAGAGATCGTTGGGCCCGGTTTCAGTAATGGTTGGCTGACTAGAGGCCTGCTTACTTGACTTAGCCAAATGCTCTGAGGTATAAACCCTGCGAGTTCTTGTCATACCCTGAGCCACAACGGCTTTCCCGAACTTGACCTTCCACTTTCTTTTGGCCTCAGTTGTGTAGTCCCATGGTATATCCTTTGTGTGGAATAGTGTTACTACCGATATTGCCACTGGGATTGGCGCGGCTACCTCTACTCTGAACGGAGCAGGCCCCTTAGGCGGTAAGACTACAACTTCAAAGTGTGTAGGTGTGTTTGCTGGTAACATAAATTCAACCTCAATCGGCGCTGGCGTCTTTGTAGAGGACAGTGCTTCAAACTCGAGTGCATGGACATGTTTACCTCGGCATCCCCAGAAGGCTGAATCTGGACCACAATCGGATTGAGGGTGACCACTGGCATCTTTGGATTGCCTTCTGTGATTAAACCGATTGATCCCTTGGGGTCCCAATCATCCTCTATCTCGATCATGTGAATACCTCCACCTTTGTGGTCTGGCAAAGGGTTATTAAGGACATTTGGAGCAGGCTCCTTTTCTACAATGATCTTATTGTCAATCAAAGTCTGTATCTTATCCTTTAGAGAGCAGCATTCATCGATGGTATGTCCTTTCATGCCGGAATGGTATGCACAGGATTTGTTTGGATTGACCCACTGAGAAGGGCTTTCAGGTGTTATAGCAGGGATAGGGGTGACATAACCAGCAGCTTTGAGCCTTTCGTACAGCTGGTCAATTGGTTCAGCAATGGCGGTATATTGTTTGGGAAGTCTGCGGTCCAAATTTGATCGAGGTCTAGGGAAGTTTTGACGTGGGGAAGGTGATTGATAGTGGGATGGTTGGGTGTTGTATTCTTGGTAAACATGTCTTGGTTGGGAGTATTTGGTTGAAGTGGGTTGATATGCAGGAGGTGGAGATGACTGATAAGTGGGTAGTGGAGTATGATAAGAGGGTGAGGGTGTTTGGTAATTTGGGGTAGGCTGATATGTGATTGGAGGTATTGGGTATGTTTGGTATTTTATAGGGGATTTGGTCCTCTGTGCAACCATTACAGCACTTACGACCCTTTTCTTGGACGTACCACCAAACTATAAAGCCTTATTTGTAGCTTACAATGCTTCAAAGTTCGTAACCATACCACTTTTGATGCCCTCTTTGATCCTTTCTCCTAACTTGATGATGTCAGAAAACTTGTGATTCTCGATCAATATCAGTCTCTCATAATACTGTGGGTCTTGGGCTCGAACGAAGAATTTATTCATTTGCTCTTCTTCCAAAGTAGGCCTAACTTTAGCAGCTTCTGACCTCCATCGAGTAGCATACTCATGGAATGTCTCTGTGGGTTTCTTTTTCAAGTTTTGGATATATAACACATCTGGCGTGTTCTTTGTATTGAACCTGAATCTGTCCATAAAATCGAACGCCATGCTTACCTAGTTTGACCACTTCTTCGGATCCTAGCTAATGTACCAAGATAAGGTGTCTCCCTTCAAGCTCCTCATAAAAAGCTTCATATGGATTTTCTCATCTCTTCCTACTCCGACCAGCTTGTCACAGTATGTTCTCAAGTGGACCATGGGATCCCCTGTACCATCAAACATTTCAAACTTGGGAGATTTGTACCCCTCGGGCAGTTTGACATCGGGCTGTATGCATAGATTTTCATAGTTTAGCCCCTCAATTCCTTTACTACCTTCAACGCCTTGAATTCTGCTAGTCAACTTTTTGAGCTCTTCGGCCAGATTTCTGATGAGCAGGTCCTTATCATTGGACTCAGGTGTGCTTGAGATGGGCTGGGTGGAGTGTGGTACAATCTCCACGTATATGGGGGTATTATGTTGGGTGTGGCAGTGGCCATTTGTGGAGTTTTGGAGTTTTGGGATGATCAGTAGGGTGTTATGGCAAGTATTGCAGTGGTGGTGAGGAGCGGTATGGTTTTGTTGCTTTGGAATGCTTTGCGGAGGTTGAGTATTTGGGAAAGTAACCTCTAGAGTGGTGAAGGAAAATGACAGACTTGCCAAATTTCGGACTTGATCAAGTTCTTCCTGAAACTTAAACATCTTTTGTTCTAGTTGAGATGTATTTTCCTTGGGGACCAGAGTACCATGAGTGACCTCTACCCATTCAGCTGAGTTGTTTTAAGATAGTTGGATTTAAAGGTTACGACATCGATATTTTATATCACATAGGAAAAAGCCAATGTTGTGGCGGACTTTGTGGCAAAATGTCCAAACTGTCAACAAGTGAAGGCCTAACATCAAAGGCCTAGATGATTGTTACAAAGAATAGAAATTTCAATGTGGAAATGGGAAATGATCAATATGGATTTTGTGGTAGGATTACCGCGCACTATGCGCAAGTTCGACTCTATTTGGGTAATCGTGGATCGACTCACGAAATCAATGCACTTCGTGCCAGTCAAATGTACTGACACATCGGAATAATATGTTGAACTGTATATAAAAAAATAGTCAAGTTGCATGGCACTCCAGTCTTAATCGTTTCAGATCGAGTGTCGCAATTCATAGCAAACGTTAGGAAGCAATTTTAGCAAGGTTTGGGTACTCAAGTAAATCTTAGTATAGCCTTTAATCCACAAACTGATGGGTAGGAACAGTGGACCATTCAGACGCTTGAGAATATGTTGAGTGCTTGTGTTCTTGATGTCAAAGGTAGCTTGAATGATCATTTGTCACTCATAGAGTTTGATTATAACAACAACTTTCATGCTAGTATACAAATGGCACCATTTTAAGCGTTGTATGGTAGGGGAAGTAGATCTCCCATGGGTGGTTTGAGCTTGGAAAAATTGAATTGATAGGATCGGACCTCGTGCATAAGGCTATAGAGAAAGTCAAGATTATTAAAGAGCGGTTGAAAACTGCTCAGAACCGTCAACAGTCCTATTCGAATGTTCATCGAAGAGATTTTGAATTCAAGGAAGATGATGGGGTATTCTTGAAGGTTTCCCCCATGAAGGGTATCATGCGCTTTGGAAAGAAAGGAAAGTTAAGTCTGAGATATGTCGGGCCGTATAGAATCATTCAAAGGATTGGTCAGGTGGCATACGAGCTCGAGTTACCATATGAAATGTCATTGGTACACTTAGTATTCCATGTGTCTATGTTAAAGAAAGTAGTGGGAGATCCATCCACTATTGTGCCAGTTGAAACTATTGAGGTTAATGAAGAATTATCGTGCGAAGAAATTTCAGTTGCCATTCTTGATAGGCAAGTCCAGAAATTGAGAAATAAGAGAATTGCTTCTGTAAAAGTGTTATGGCAGAATCAGCAGGTTGAGGAAGCCACTTGGGAAGCCGAGGCAGAAATGAGAAAGAAGTACCCAAATTTCTTTGAATAGTTATGTAATAGCTTTTATGCATTTGGTTCCTATGAACTCTTATCATTTGATTTGATCTATGTTAAACTATTCCATTTTGGTTATATATGTTGCTCATGCTGCCATGGTTGGTGTTGTATAAGTTATGTTATGTCTATGGAACATGTATATGTTGTTAGGATATGTATCTGGGGCCCTCTGACAGGCGGATAGTCCTAGTTACAAGGGAAACTCTACCGAAATTTCTGAAAAATTTGGGAGTTAGTCAAAATTTGGAGTTAAAGATGTGTGAGAAAGTAGATACGTTATACTAAGTTTTTGCGGATTGACTTGAATTATCATTCGAGGGCGAATGATCCTAAGGGGGGAGAATGTGAAGCCCCAGAAAATTTTGCCTAAGTAATTTAAGATTTCGTGGAGCCAAGGTAGGCTAATTATTTTGTTTTGGTGTGCAAGTGCGGATTCAAGATATAATGGATATCAATTGGATATGTCAATAAGCGTATAAGTCATATTAGAAGTGAATTAGGGTCTAAGGAGTCTAAGCCAAGTTGGAAAATTTCATAATGGACTAAAGTTGTGAATGAGTACGCACAAGACCTCATTTTGGATGATAATATCTCCAGTTATATAATAATTTGTGTGATGAAAAACCTATCAAATTAAAGCCCGTTGAGTCTAGTTTCCAACTCAACAAACCGTTCATCATTTAGAGGTGTATACAGAAAGTTATGACCATTTTACTGGGCAGGTGTCACTAGCGCGATCGCGCTAGTAGACGCGCATATTGCGAAGTATTCTGCCTCCCGAGCGCGACCACAGTGCGGCCACTAGTGCGATCGCGCTAGTAGAAGGACTCTAAATAAACCTAAGGACCGGAAATAAGAGAATTTCAGTCATTTCTCAAGCTTAGGGCTTCCTCTACACCCCCAACTCGACCAAGGCATCCAATTGCACACCTAAGGTGAGTTTTTAAGTGTGTTTTCATGGTGGTTTCACTTCTCAATCACTAGTTACAACATGATTTTGATTGGATTTCATAGTATTTCTTAAAAACCTCAAGAACACCCCAAACTTGTCTTTCAAGAATTGGTCTACAAGAGGTAATCCTACACCTTAGACTTACATATATGGAGTTATTATGGAATTATGAGTATGAATCATGTATTACAACTTATGGTATGGTGATTGAAGGCCATAAATTCCCAATTTAAATACATGAACATGGTAGGGATTTAAAGGTGATTATTTGATGGAATTTTGTTGGTTGGGTGTGAATGGTTGATCACACATGTGATGTTAGGAGTATAAATTGTTAAAGACTAATGGTGGGATGAATTGTTGGTTAATGGTGATAGTTGGAGGAACCAATACTATAGTTATGAGGTGTAAATATCTATGCCTACAAGATGTTTGATAATATGCCTAAATGGCTTAAGTTATGGAATTTATTACTAATATTGGTCCTATTGAATGTTGTATTGTAGATTGAAGTTACTTAAGGATATTGGATCATTGTAGTTTCATTAAGGGGCAAGTTTCAGGTATGTATGGCTAAAACCCCCCTTTTATTAGAAATTGAGCTCCGTTGGCGTTTACTAAAGCGTGGTAAGATTTGAATTGGTTAATATATTGATTGTTATTGCGCATTAATTGATTTGCATTTAACTGCACATATACGTGAAGGATGTGCCTCAATGTGAGTAATGTACCATTCTTGTTAATTAGAGAAGTATGAAGAATAAAATTTATGTGTTGAAATGCTTAGGCTATAAGCCAATATTGTAACTGGGAATTTTTCATGATAGCTATGTGCTCACTTACCTGTGCTTGCAACTTAAATTACCTTTGTATATGCCTAAGATCACAATTTGCAAGATGCATATTGAAAATGGAAAATTAAGTGATAATGGTGGCCCTAAGTGCCAAGGATTTTAAATGATATATATGAAATAAAGATTCAGATGTGATGAAAAATGAGAAAGGAACAACGCCTAGGTAAGGCGGCCTAGCCGATCGGGCCGTGATCGGATACCATGCCGCACACATGGTGGTAATATGTTGATGTTGATTCCCGGATAAGGGAAATGATAAAGTGATTGAGATATATGCCTCCAAGGAGGTAACCTAGCCGGTCGGGTCATGATCGGACTCCGCTCAAGATAGCGGTGGTAATGAGAACAGTGATGAACATATGAAAGAAATGCCCCAAACTAAATTATGAAAATTATGTGAAGGATTATACGATTTGCATATTTGATTCACTCATGTAACTTACTTGTATTTGCTTGATAGTTCTTTCTAGTAAAATGGTGTTTAGTTATACATACTAGTTCTATTCGATGGCACTAACGTCCCTTTTGCTGGGGATGCTATATTATTTTAAATAAATGTAGGTAGCTCGACTACGGATACTGCCGATTGCGCATAGCGGAGTACCTTCTTCTAAAAGTCTTGGTGAGCCCTTTCTCTTTCAAGGGGTTATATTGCACATCTTTTGTTGTGGACTTCCACTTTTGAGGTATAGCTGGGGCCTCATTACCGGCATCTCCATATTATTCTTCAGTTGTATTTAGAGGCTCCGTACACAGGTTGTGGGTGGAGTTTAATAATGGGGAATGATATTTGGCAAAGATGGATGCAACTTGTAATATTGTTTTTTTTTAATTATGAATGAAGTTTCTAATGAAAATGAAGAAGTTGTTAATGATATATTTTCAGAATTTGATGAATGGAGTCCATCTCCTCCTTATTCATGAATTAGTTTGGGTAGAATTAAACCTAACAGGCTTGCTCAGTCGTGTTTACTTGGTTGAGCGCCATTCGCGCTCCTCGGTTTTTGGGGTGTGACACGTCCCTGGATCGGACGATGAACTCCTCGGTTGGTAACCACTCGAACATCCATTGTACCTGGTCCTCAGTTAGATTTTCGAAGAGTTCGACCCATTCTCTAGCATTCTCTGGTTGGGTGAACATGTTGGGCATGTAATTCATTCTCTTTGGGTGATGAAAAGCGATATGATCGTCCCAGTCCCTTCGATGAATTTCCTATCGTTACTCACCCTTTTGGAGATTTTCCACGAGCCACAGTTGAAGTAGAAGATTACAACCATCGAAGTGTATGGCTCCTTGTTGACACTTTCCAGGGCTCGGTATATTTCTGCAATGATCATTGGTACAAGACTGAATGGTTGTCCGTCAATTCCCTCCATCATATTTTTGGTGACCATAGCTAGCCTGTTATGGATCCTTGCTTTCTTCATTGGAAATACTATCATCCCCAAGAAGCAAACCATGAAGACAAAGACCCTTCAGTGGATATGACCTAATGATGTAAGGGAAAACTCATCAGGATAAGTACGGTAAGATTTGTTATGACCGTACCTCTCGTATAAATAGTCGAAGGGAATATACGACTCTTTCAAACATGTCAAGTCTGGATTCTTCTTTAGACCCATCATTTTGAGAAAACCTCTACCTTTGTGATTTTCTGGCATTAATAAACCCGAAGTTTCCCAAGGTATGCTAGCCATTCCTCCTATTTCCTCGAGCGGGGGTGTCATCTCAACATCTCCGCAGCAGAACACAGACCTATCATAATCCTAAAATAGAGTAGCAGCTTTTATGATTGTGTTGTTAGGTTAAATTTCCAAGAGAGAGGGTAGGTTCCCTAAATATTTCCGGATGAGCGTCCGATCATTGGAGTGAAAATCCTTCCACCAGCTTAGCATCTTGGGGTGGATGTTGGTCACCATGCCGAATATGGGGACTTCGTGCCTCATGTTTCTGCAAGACAAAGGTTAGGCCCTTACCCCCACCAGACTCGACTACTAAATATCAATAATTGGCATAGAAGCATTTAGTTCTCCAAATAAATGCACAAAACATGGTAGTGTCTATTTGGGTTTTGGGAAAACCGAGTGGAGTTTGGACAAGGCTATCTTAAAGAGTCATTATGAGGACAGCATAACTGATTCGGCTAGGTTTGACCATGATGCATGCATAATTAAACAGAGTAAGGTTTCTATGGAGTATTAGACTGGTACCCTTGAGAGGACAACTCAAGAGGGAAAGGTGCGGAACCTTCTACTACACCGTTGATCGACTGGTTTTACCGCAAATATGCCTTTGCCGGATTTAAGGGTGATAATATCGGAAGAGCGCAACCACTCATTATAAGTGTTGCTATGGTATTTTTTTTTTGGCTTGAGTGGAATATTATGTTGAAAACATGCAGTTGCAATAATTAAAACAAGTTGTCATGTATTTGCATGTTCATAAAAATAATAATTACAATAACTTAAAACAGTAATACATGAATACAATAAAGGAAAACAATAAAGGGAGTAAAGAAAAAAAACAAAAGACAAGGCAGTTTCGTAGTAGAATAGGGAATTAAATGCTTAAAGATATTAAACAAGTAAAGGAATATAAGAAATGTAAAGTCGCAGTAATAACTTGAAATGGTAAAAGCCTAAAAGAAATCCCCAGCAGAGTCGCATGCTGTCGCGCCCCCTTTTCTAGCAAAATTGGGTTTATGACATTTGGGAGGACAACTCTTTCCCTTTTGGGAATTGGGTTTTTGGAATTGAAAAGTGGCCATCTAATGATTTAAGTGCATTAGGACACTTTAGAAGAGTTTGATTTTGGATAACCAGAGATAGGGTAAGGGCTTGAAATTATTCCAAGGGGAAGGTGTTAGGCACCCCTCAGAATCTACTAGTGCGGTTCCCGGCCAAGCTATTGTTGTGACTTAAGGTACAAATAACACATAGACAAGTAGGACTTCAAATAAGAAGGGATTTTTCACATAAAGGTTAGAAATAAACAAAGTCTGAAATCATTAAAGAGAGTTGATTTAGAAGAAACATTTTAAAAGATTCAAAAGAAACAAAGAACAAAGGGAAAGGGGTCCTAGGTTTATTGATAATATGGATAACCCCACACAACACCCGGTAATCATTTTTACGCGTGGTGTTATCGCGTGGTCATCATATCCATATCTACCCTTTCCCACCGCTTTAAGGTACTAAAGCACGGAATGGTCTCGTTTACTTATTGCATGCTATTACCCACCCTAATCCTATCAATCCCGGAGGTATTTGGGATTACTAATCCTAAAAGGAGGAGATATTAGGCTTATTGGTGGTTTCAAAAGGTAAAAATGCTAAGGCGAAAAACAAAACACATATAGCGAGTTTGGGGAAGAATATAAACGAATACAAAGGCTCAGACAAACCTCCTTTAAACCAAGAAAGCATATAGTTTAGCATGTCTTGCACGTACTGTTTAAGGTCTAATTAAACATAAAGGTTTGAGGCAGACTAATTTATTACATAGTTCAGATAAGAAGCTTGAATCAGGTCTGACTGCTGGTTGTAATTAAACACCTGATTAAGTTTATAAGTTTATCATATGGCTTGGCTAAGTGTGGGACAAAAGCTCCTATAGGCATGATATCTACTGATTTCAGAAAAGAATGAAATAGATTGAATACATACTAACTAAGAGAGGTTACCAGATTATTACAGAAAAAAGCAAATCTTAGAAAAAGTTACAGATTCTGCAAACAATATTACTGGTTTTAGACTCATAAGCGAGTGGAAACGTTTCATACTTGGTTGATAGTTCCTATAGGCATGCTTTCTATGCGTTGTTGATTTTAAGCACTTTTATAGATAATGGAAAAAATGCAAAAAACCTACAACATGATATCTAGGTGTTGCATTTTTATTACAAACGTGACATCTGATTGCATTTTGGTTATTCAGACCTATGAACATGTTTGCCTAATGAGAAATGGGATATGCAAGAATCAGAAAGGACCTATAGGCATATTTTCTAATGTAGAAATCCTATAGACATGGTATCTATATGAGAACATGCTGAAATTAGAAATCCTATATACATGGTATCTATATGAGAACATGCTGAAATTAAAAATCCTATAGGCATGGTATCTATATGAGAATGCTAAAAAATCCTATAGGCAGGTTATCTACATGAGAATGCTGAAATAAGAAATCTTACAGGCAGGTTATCTACATGAGAATGCAGGATCTTATAGACATGGTAGATATATAAGAATACAGGAATTAGAACTTCCTATAGGTAGGTTATCTACCCATTTTGAATACATGGTTACCCCTCATTTTTCACTAGCCATCCCCAAGAATTTTATTACAAAGTTATTACAACCCAGAAGAAAATAAAGTAAAGAAAAATACATCAGAGATTAAAAGTACAACCAAGGAGAGCCTGATTCAGACTTCCTGTCTGAAATATGAAGTAAACCAACTCCAAAGATTAGATTTCAAAGTCTTTCTCCCATTTGGGGGTGTGTCAAAGTTCCCTAAGAGCCTTACATGAACTCCGGGCAGTGCTTACACCCCAAATACATTAACAGATTAAGACATAGGGCAATGTGGAAAAGTCATCCCTCAAGTGTCCAAGTTCAAAAGGAACTCAAGGTCCTAAGGCAAGGCTCACATGAGGGGGCAGAACTTAGGAACTAAGAGAGAGTGCAGGTGCAGGATTTTGAAAGGGAAAAGGGAAAAGGGAAATAGTTCACATTGATACACATAGGGGTATAGGGAATGTGGAGATAGTAAATAAAAAGCAAAGACAGGCTGGTGGGGCATACTGAGCAATGAGGAATGCTGGCATACCCCATAAGCCTATTAGAATACATTGTTTAGAAGTTAGGACCCTTTAAGGGATCAAGTTCAAACCATAAACAATAACTTGCATATTGCCATGTTTTAAACTGTAACTCATAGCACATAAGGGGGATAGGGAGCAAGGGTTCATAGCAGAAACAAACAGAAAGGAATCAACATGCTAGTTTAAATATTTAATTTTGCAGAAGTAGTAAAGTAGGCAGGGATACAAAAAGCTATAAATAAATACATTGTGATGATGCTAAAACCTAAATTAGGACATACCAGTTTCAAAGGAAACAAACTAAAAGAAAGTGTAGTAGTCTTGTAAAAGCCACAGAATAGATAAGAAGAGAGTGCTAGTAAGAGTTTAGAAGAGATTGTAAAGTAGTAGTGGAGGATTGTTAATCCTGTTTTTGTGAAAAAAGGTCGTGTATTTATAGTGTGAAAGTTATGAGGAAATAAGGTAAGAAAATAGTTGAAGAACTGATTGTTAGTCAATTACACAAGACCCCCTTTAATTAAGGGATTCAGATTCAAACGGGTATAAACCAATTAAGGAAAGAAAATAATCAAACGCCTTGTCCAAAGTAGGCAATTAGGGGTGATTACATAAAAGTTATTTAAGGACAGGGTTTTGACAATACACGGTTTGTGCAAATAAGGTAAGAAGATCAATTAACAAACAGTAAATCAAAGGTTCTAAGATTTTGTATGAGTGAACCAAGTCAGAAAGATGGGAAAGGTTTTTAACTTAAGGAAATCAGCAAACAATAAATTAGACCTATTTAAAAGGAATTCTGAATCAATCATAAATTTGAAAGCCCCTTTCAAAGTAAGGTTCATCACACATAAAGAGCACACAAACACGTTGAGCTGAGAGAAGATGTTGTGCAATTGCACAATCAATAGAAAAAAAATCCAGTAAAAGAGTTTAGAAGAGTTTATCAAAAGGTCAGAATCATATGAAACTCGAAATTGATCTAAAAGAGTTGGGGGTTTTGAAATAAGAACCCTAGATTAGGCGAAACACAAAGAGAGGGCAAGCAATTGAATCGAAACATGTTTAGAGGTTTCAGGAAAAAAAAACATGCTTCTTCAGCAACAGAACTCATGAGAAAAGATGATAGCAAAGTAACATGCAATCACAGTAGAAGGATTCAAAGAACATAATGGAAAATACTGATAAGAATAGTAGAAGAAGCATGCTTAAGAGGTTTTCTAGAAGAAACTTAAACAGGGTTCTCTAGAAGGCAAACAACGAAACTTAAGAACTTAGTAGAAAAATACAGTAGAAGAACATAAGAACACCAGAAAAGTATAGCAGAAAAGCATATAGGAAAACACAGTAAGATAAACATATAAGAACATGATACATGAACACAGTAGAGGCAAATACACACAAATGACAAAGAAGATCATAAAAACACTTAAACATTTTCAGAAAACCCTAGATCGGAAAAGAAGGGTTTTGAAAGTAATTTTTTTCAAAGAAAAGTTAGGGAAATTGTCTGAAAACTCAAGGAGAGCATAGATACACAATGAATCTAAAGAAATCGGAGAAAACCTCGGAGAGTTAAGGTTTTAGAAGAACCCTAGAAATGAGAAAGGCTTTGAAAGGTCACCGATCTGAGTCGGAGAGGTCAGAATCAGGCTCAGACAACCATGGTACGCCAGAGCAACGCCAGTGATTACCGGAGAACCTCGAATCGACGGTGGTCTGGGTACAGACCTTCAAGGTCCGGCCTTGAATCTTCAGGTATTAGGCAAGTGAGAGCACCAGGAGGTAGGTGTAAGACTCATATAGCTTTGATGGCCATAGATTCTAGTGGATTTCAGGGCGGAAGATGATGAGAGGCGGCTAGGGTTAGAGAAGGTTCGAGAGTGTTTGAGATAGAAGGGGTTTCAGAGGCGGCAGGTAGATGAAAATGATTTTAGGGTTGGGGTGTTGGTGGATTAAAAAAGAAAAGGAGGGATCGTGGCCGTTGATCAAAGTCATTGATCATTTTGATCAACGGCCTGGATCAAAAGGGGAGCCGGGCGGGTAAAATAAATGAGTCAGGGTGGGTAATTTTAGGATTTGGGCCGGTCAATTTAGGATTGAGGTTGGGTTAATTGGGGGGGTTGTTTTAGGCTAAAATTGAAATGGTTAGGGCTAGTATTTATATAGCCACTTTTTCCTTTTTTATTTTATAAAAATAGTAAAATAATTTCTGGAACTAAATTAAAAATACTAAATCAATTACTAATATGTAAATATTAAATTAAAAATACGGAAACAAAATTTGTAATTATAAACACAGTTAATTCTTAAAATAGGCTAATATTGCAATTATATGCAATTTAGCCTTAAAATACTAAATAAATTTGTAAAAAAGTGCAATAAATTACCTTAGCTATATTTTGGTATAAATATTAGAATAAAATAAATTAATCACAAAAAAAAAGATAATTTGAAGAATAGTTATTGCTTTTTGTACTACTAAAATAGGACAATAAATTAATTTTAAAAATTAGGAAAAACACCAAAATATTTGGACACACTTATATATGCATACATATGCTATTTCGAAGGTATTTTTCATATAAAAATGTACAGAGAAAAATTAGGTATCAACAATAGCCTCAACAAATCCCACAAAAAATGATAACTATTCCTTATGTCATGTCAATTACTATCTTGTAGATTTTCACTCGAACAACTCAACCAACACATGATTAACCTTAATCAAAAACAAAAACATGATTTAATAACCTTAGGTAGTAGATAGAACTTGAAATCCCTTGCTGATGTAGCTCACAACAACCCTGAATCCCACCACAACACTATAGGAGTTGTGTTCTATTATTGAATCAACTTTTGGTGTTCAAGTTGGTGTGTTAACACTTTTATTTCTCCTTGAAACTCTAATACATATGTGGGAGGGACTGACTCTTAACTTAATAAACAATAGCAACACTAAATCTTAGGTTACATCACTTTCAAGAATCCTCCAAAACAGCCACAAAATGAAGAACTACGATCTAGCAAGCACCACTGGATTTCTGGCATTGGATTCATGTTTTAATCTTTGGTTTTTCCTCTAGAATCATGGAGACTGCTTTGAGAGTGTTTTGGGAGAGTATAGGGTATGGTTGGGTTGAAAAATGATCGCAAATAAGCCTTGCCCCGATCTTTAAAGTTTGGAGAATCACCCATCGCCTAAGTGGGTCCCATTAGGAGCTGTTTGCGCAGTCGCACAAAGATGCGAATATCTCTCTATTCTGATGTCCTATTGACAAAAGATTTAATGCGTTGGAAATTAGGTTCATAGAAATTTCATTGGATAGGTAGATGAACCCCCATTCTTACTATATTGAGAGTAAATCTCTGCAACATTTGACCTAATTTTCAGCGCATTTATGTATGTAACTTGTAATGACCTTTGCCAACTTTTGTTCCACAAATCGGTTGAATTCAAAGCTTAATACACGACTATCATATGACTAAAATAACGCATAAAATAACCTTATTATCATGTTAATCACTCAAGTCTCACCACAAAAATACATGTTATAATATTCCTAACTTGTTGAGTTTCGACGAAACTTATCTTCTTCAATTCGTTTAACTTATGCCCTCCAACCCTCTTGGTACATGTTATTCATGATCATAAATATTTGTCATCCCCAAGGTAACATGATTAACTTACTTTATGTACTTTTATTGATGATCTCATTTCTGATCTTACATCAATTACCTTACGAAGTACTCTTACGTATGAAACATGGGGTGTAACACTATTCCTCCTTTGGAACATTCGTGCTCGTATGTTGACGGATGCACCTATCTGTCTCATAACCTATATCTTTTATGAATACTTTAATATTATCATTTCCATATAGGCAACTATTCTATGACTAAATCCAAAGTCCAGGGAATTCCCCTTTTTAGGCATCTTTCTCACCCTACGGCTTGTGGTCGGAATTCTTCTAATCTCGTAACTATTGAAACATTCATGTAGAATGTATGACTCTGACCTTGTATGTATGCCTATGCGACTCTTCTTTCCTTTTTCCTCTAGCTTTTAGCCAATCTCTAGGCCTCACTTTGTGAACATATATAGAATTATGACAAGGTGTCCCTCTGAGCATCTATAGGTGTACTGAAGTTCTTCGCTCGATACTTTATCGAACTTAAAACTATTTCTATATTTTGTTTCGTAGCCTCGATTATCTATACATATGGTTTTACTATATCTAGGTAGGTCATACTATACCATAACACTTACTTTGGTTTAATATTACCAAGGGTTGCTACCCAACTCAAGGTTAATCTCTCATTACTTATCCTATACATATAAATCTAAGTCATTTAATGCTTTCTCATTACTATTCATCTTAAGAATAACAGCCTAATCTCATTTCATACTTTGTAATATTTATTCATCTATTGTTGATTCACCTTAATGTTAATCTATAATCTACCACTGATAACTTGAATCCTCTTTCGTAACACATTGTCACTAAGGCTCATGTCTCATCGGGGAACATCTTAAGTGATTTACGTGATTCACCTAGGGATGATACTATACTTCAATAACCTTATTACATAGCATCCCAACGTGATTCATCTAATAGGGGTATTATAATCCTGTACAAGTCATGAAATCTCTTTTCTTTAAATCATTACTCAATCAAAGGCCTAAAAGTCATCCTCTTATCTATCACAAATACACCCTTATTCTACTATCAGGGTAGCTTTCCATCTCTTTTAAATACTCCCAGTCTTAGACTCGTCTAAATTCATTCAGGATATACTGAGCTTTTTATAACTTACGAAAACCATCAGCTCTCTTGTTTTGATGGGCCTAATCACGAGGCCTTACCTATTCTTTTCACCTTCTCACTCACATTTCCTTATCTTTTCTCCTATCTACCTAAAACCTTGTCGCTTTATCATACTTTAGCTTGCAACCCACACATATCTATTTATACTTCTCGCAACCTTTCTTTAACTTGCTAGCACCATAGATTTCTTTTTGTACCTTCTCAAATGTCTTTAAATGTAAGCAATTAGTTTTTTTGGTCATTCTGCCACTTGTTGCATGAATACTTGGCTTATCTTAGTGCTCACACATATTGGAATTCCATGTAACCCACATGATCTCGAATATTACTTTTGATTATTTACTTCCCATTCATTAGCCACGATAGGTGCCACTTTCTTATAGAGTGCATACAATGTTCTAATAAGACTGGTGTTACAAGATCATTTCTTTTATAATATCCAATTCAGGTTGTGATGCTTAGGTCGAAGCCTTCTTCCTTATTTCCTTGTCTAGTCTTCCATTATAGTACTTAGGGGAGACCTTCTAACTCTTGTAAAGCTATGAGCTTATTGTATCATATACCTGACAGAATTTTTGATGTTCTTACTCTCCTATAATTATTGTAGTTACTTACCTCCGTCCTCTTGTGCTCGTAGGGTTATTTCCGAACTCAAACTTTGATTGTCTCCCCCAATGGTACTCTATTTTATTTCCGTAACACTTATACGGTACATTTAACTACCCTAAATCCTATTTGAATATTTCACAAATATTACGATCTTGTATCTGCGAGACTGAATTCCCTATGTTAGTTTCACTACGTTTATCTTACACGATCAGCTGATTTATCTGTGGCCTCTTGTTTAGCCATAACTAGGCTCTTCCTAAATTAACTACTAACTACTCGTTGGTCCATTCTTATATCTATATTCTGTGTAATGTCTCTTAAGTTACGTCTTTTCTATTAACTTACCTCTTGCACTGGCTCCTTATGTACCAAGTGTTCATTCGTACTTATTTATCAATAACATCCCTGTCAGGAACCCTTACTATCGTTGTGCTTGTATAATATTCTGCAGTCGTAACATATTTGTAGGATCTAAATAAATGCAATCTCATTCCTTTTGCCTTTTTACCGTATTCTTCATTTACTGTTCCATAGTTACATTGTCATCGTTGGTGTCTTTTCACATCTTCACTGATATCTTACTCGCCTTGCGGTAACCCTTCTATACCAAGAATAACTGAATTTCTTACACACGAGGGTGACACCTAATGTAACCGACACACTTAGTCCTTAAGCTTAAATCTGCTCACACTGCTTGCTTTAGGAAAGCATCTTCCTGAATGACCTTTAAAATTTATTCTTCTTTTGTCCATTCTATTATTTCCAGAACGCAATCGCTTAAATTCTCACGATGTGGACTGTTATCGAACTGTCTGATCCCTAACTCATGTTTGTTTTCATATTGTTTACTACCCCATATTAATTACTATTACTCTAGGGTCTAACTTAGCCTTCTGATAATCATGTTGGAGTCACTAACTCATTTCTCGAAGTGAGGATATAACTTTATGGCTTGTACTCTTTCATAGTATCAAGGCTTGTCTCCTCTTGTCTTTTTTTCATATGACTATTGACTCTATCAGTTTTTATTTTTCAATTTACTGTTATCAACCATTTATCACATCTTACTCACAATGCTTCATTTACTCTCATCTTATTTCTCCTGCTAGTATTTTTGTCTATCACCTTATTATGAAAACTTCAACAAAACAATCTTTCGATTTTAGATCCCCTTACTCCATCCACTGGGTCTTTGGGTTGCCTAACGTTCTCTTTAATAGGGACGGGATACTAAGGTAAATAATTATCCTTTCTTAGATTTCAGTGCCTATCTTCTGAATTTTCTGAACATTCTAGTATTCATGTCTAACTTTACTATTCTAGTGTGCACCATCTGGGTGTCTCACAAGAAGACTATTACCATGTTTGCAATATCTTTCAAAAACCTCAGCTAAAGCTAACAATCCATTCACTATTTGGGGTTAATCTAACCCCAGCTGGATCCTGATATCCCATTTGGTTTAATTGAAAGATTTTTTTTTTGCAAAGAGTAAATTTCATGTGAAGACTTTCGTTAAAAAAATCAATCTTAAGTAATTAATGGTTTGAAATTAGAGAAGAAAGAATGTCGTCATGACAAAATTCAAGCGGTAGAAATTGCACCATTCGAAGTCATTTTTTAAGTACAAATATAGAAAATTTTTTGGGCGCTAGACTCCCGCAACCTCTCTTCTTCCCCTTAGTTTCTCTGTTCGAGCATTCCCACACGTCATATTAATAACATCACCTTGTGGTATATTTAATTGGCCTCCAAAAATATCAGCACATGAACGCTTTCTAATATTATTCGAAAATGGATAATAGTACAAGATCAATTATTTTGGAGAATTTGTCACTCAAATAATTTTAGAGTCTAGAAATTCCGTTTTCGAATTTCTAAAACACTTCAAGGTAACATTTTAGTTTTGAAGTTGTACCAAGATATGCTAACCAATGCAATCGTTTAGATATTGAATCTACATAGAGTGATGAGATTATGAAAATAATGATAGTGGAGCATATGTAAGAACAAAAGTAGTTGATGAATCTACATTAACATATAGAGTACGCCGTTTCTTAATAGTTGTGATTGTTATGAAGGGGTATTTGGGTTTTCTAAGCTTTAGTTTTTTTATTCAATTAAATAGGACATTTTGTAAGAATAATATGGGCATTTTGATAATTTAACTTTTAACTTAAGGACTTCTCACTTTTAATATAATATAGATGGCACTTGTAAAGGGCCTACATCCATATTTTTCGTAAAAGGCCGACCATGTGCGAACCCCCGCCGTATGAGGAAGGATGGAACTCACCCACTCGCAGATACCATCAATAGATAGAGGTGTCAGGACCTACGGGCCAAGGGATAGTCTCAGGTAGACAGTTTCTATAGGGCGTAGGCCTCCCAAAAGGTAAGGAGGCGTGCAAAGCTTTCAGGCAGTTTCGCAGCTGCAGAAGCATAACAGGGTTAAGTACTGTATCAAAAAGCAGTCGAGTATATCTTCGAATAGAAAGATAAAAAACTTACGCGCAAAGTTCCACTTCTCACGGAACCCCATTGGATCTGCCACAAGGTGCTCACTCCACACATAGAAATAATTCTTTTAAAAATGACGGTTAGCCTTGTCGTCCATCTTCACCACCAAAATCTTCGACCCCCGGTGGTGTATGTGAATCATCGTGCTGCGAGTGAGCGGAGGGGCAAAGATATTGAGCATGTGCTCCAAAGTAATCTCACAACCGGCGAGCTCCGCAAACATGAGCAATATAAGGAACATTTTATATAGGTACAATGAAAGTTGAGCAGGGCATACCTCATAAAAATGACATAAATCTGTCACCAGGAGAGGGAGAGGAAGGGTGTACCCAATAAGAAAGGGGTAGGTATAGAACACGCAATACTCGGAGCGGTTAAAATGGACTATGTTGTCCCCTACCGTCGGCCGCATTTCAATGTAACAGGGAATTCCCCACCTAGCTTTTAATTCTACAATTTCCTACTCTCTTATAACAGAGGGGATAGGTTCCGGCTCATTTCCGGCGGGACTGCAGAAGTCGGTCCATGTTTTCCCAGGACGAGGCAAGATCTCAGCTACTGACGGGACCTCCTCATCTTCTACCACTTCTACTCATCTGGTTGCTAGAGCATCATTTTTTGGCACCGAAATTGTGACAGGGAGGTCAGCGCGAGAAGAATCACTAGCCATTATGTCGATTTGGTAGAGTAAAAAGACAGAGAAAGGGAAGGATGAAAGTACTCAGTTAATTGGGGACAAGTAAAATCTGAAATATCAAGAAGAAAGTATATTCAAATAAATTCTTTCAAGCAAAGGGCAGGGAGTATGTCAATAGAATGATGTGTTCTTTTTTATTTATAAGAGACATAAATCTCCTAAGCACAAAATCCAGGAGTCTCCAATCGAATCTGATAGGGCACGAAACATTTCAATTCCCTAGGAATGTGTGTCATAAGGGCGGCAAACACAAACAATGTTTCAACTCAAACGACGTTTTGGTTCCGCAATAGCCGCAGCGGTCTAAGAATATCGAAAGAACATCGTCACCTCACTTGAACCTAAGGATCTCAACCAAAAGGCAGGTAGTCAGATTTTTCAGACTTGTAGCAACCATAATTCATCCGCCAGGCCCGACCGGGGATGACCCCGACGGATGGACGGATGGACTAACTATATTGGTCAAAATTTGACCACTACATCAAGCTGATTGACTTCCCATCCAAGCGGCGAGGTAGCGAAAGACAATATGGTTATTCCATATCCTTCACTCACGATATCCGTCGAGTCAGAAGAAGCAACATTCAGGGGACGACCAAGGCAAACATAGTGTGAAAGAGCATCAGATCAGGTACATAGCAGGGATTCCCTAACTATATACAGTGAGCTAAAACCTTTGGAAAAGGGGTTTTTTTGGGGTGAGGGGGGGTTTTCTCTCTCCCTCTCCCTTTTTCTCTCCTGCGTAATCTCCATAGTAAAAGAAAGAACAAACAATCTCCAAGAGAATATGTAAAATGGTTTCATCCATTGATTAATGGGAGCCACTATGGAAAGTTTCAATAAGATTCGTTACCTCTGTTTCGTCTTTTATATCAATTTTACTTACTAGTTTACTGATTTGGAATTTATTGTGCTTAGTTAAGATTTACCCCTTCATTTTTTCTGATTGATTTGTTCAAAAAGATTCCAATATCTTTTGAGTCAAATAAGTTGCAAGATCAATTATTTTGGAGAATCTATCACTCAAATAATTTTAGAGTCTAGAAATTCCGTTTTTGAATTTCTAAAATACTTCAGTTTGACTTCAGCTTTAGACGACAATAGTTAAGAGGGTCACATGAGGGTCTTCAATTTGATTTATTTCTGATAGGAATTGACTAGAAGTGCCATAAAGTTTTTATGAGATAAGTTATGGAAAGGAGGAAGACAGTAGCATGATGAGATATGCTAACCGATGTAATCACTCAGATATTGAATCTACATGAAGTGATGAGATTATGAAAATAATGATACTGGAGTATATATAAGAACAAAAGTAGTTAATGGATCTTGTAGAGGAGTTAGTAACATGCACTAATGTGCCTTAGTTCACAGCTGGTATTAGTTAGTTGACAGTTGTCCGTTAACTTAAATATAGCGGCTAGAGTTAGTATATAATATACTTGTATAGCTTACTAATTTGGCATTCTATTTTTTGAAAATGAGAGAAAACTATTCGGCACTCTCTCCTTCTTCTTTATTTGCTTATTCTCTTATCAACTTCAACTGATTGGGATGGATTTGGACATAGTATCAGATCAGGAATGGGAACTGAGTGAATTTAGGGTTCTTTCATCGATTATTTGAATGAAATTTTAAGAGATTCATCGGCAATTCATAGCTGAGTGAATCTAGGGTTTTTTCGTCGATTACTTGACTGAAATTTCGAGAGATTCATCGCCAATTCCTATTTTTTTCTGTATTTTTCTTTCTGAGCTTCGATTAGGGGGAGTCCGGACGGTACTACTTCTTTAACTACGGGAAATTCTTCTCCTATAATTGATCATCATCATCCATTATATTTGTATCCGTCCGATGCACCTGGTTCATTATCAGTTGGCATTAAGCTTGTCGGTATGGAAAATTACACGATTTGGAGCCGAGCTATGAAGGTAGCTCTTCTAGGACGCAACAAATTATGTTTTATTGATGGCTCTGTTGTTCGAGCTGATTATTCTAGAAATCTCGTGAAGGATTGGGATCATTGTAATGCTATTGTGCTTTCGTGGCTAATGGGGAACGTGCATCGAAATCTACTGGCTGGGATCTTATTTTGTTCCAGTGCAGCACTGGTTTGGAAGGATCTGGAGGAACGCTTTGATAAGGTAAATGATTCGCGAGCTTACTACTTTCAAAGGGAAATTGCTACATTAACTCAGGGGCTCTCATCTATATCAGAGTATTTTTTTCAGAATGAAAGATTTATGGGACGAGTATGACTCGCTGGTACCTCCTTCTTGTGATTGTGCAAAGTCTAGGGACTCTCTTGTAAATTTTGAGAGGCAGCGTCTTTATCAATTTCTAATGGGATTGAATGACAATTATGGTCATGCTCGCAGTCAAATTTTAATAATGAAACCTATGCCAAACATTAACCAAGTCTATGCTATGTTAATGCAAGATGAAAGTCAAAAACAACTTGCAGGAGGCACTTATATTTTGACGGACAAAGTCGATCCCACAGCACTGCTTGCTGCTAGAAATGGAGGACAGAATCAGAAAAAAAAACCTATATTGTTACCATTGCAATATGAAATGTCACATAAGAACAAGCTGCTTTAAGTTGATGGTTTGTGAGCACTGTCGCATGAAAGGGCACTCGAAAGAAAACTGTTACAAAATTAAAGGGTATCCAGCTGATTTCAAAGGGAAGAAGAAGGCGAATTTAGTGACTACATGTCACACTCCATTAGAAGGAGGTGACAATATGCTAACAGGTATTAATGTGCGACAAGGACTTAACCTGACTGCAGCTCCAGTCATCACACAAGATCAATACAATAAAATTTTTAGCATGTTGGGCAAATCTTCTATTAGTGAGGCTACTGCTAACATGGCAGGTAAACCATTGTCTTCCTCTATAGATGTTTCTAAATGGATAGTTGATTCAGGAGCGACAAATCACATGATACATGATGCATCTTTATTGAATAGTGATGGATTAGTAGGAAATTCAGGAAAGGTACAACTTCCAAATGGAGATTCAACTGAGATAACACAAGTTGGTAATTGTGAGTTGCCTGGAGGTGATCTGATAAGTTATGTGTTATATGTACCGGACTTTAGATTTAATCTTTTGTCAGCATCAAAGCTGACTAAGGAACTGAGTTTCTATGCCATATTTTTCCCTCATTTCTTTCTCTTTCGGGATCTCTTCACTGGGAAGGTGAGGGGGATTGGTAGAGAGGAGGATGGCTTTTACGTATTGAAGTCACAAAGGAAATGACAAAATGCCAGGAGCCTTATCAAGTCTTTGGTTGCAACAACTGAAGTATCTGTAGAACTATGGCATAAGAGATTAGGTCATGTACCTATGCCAGTTCTTAGGAAGATTTCCATGCTTAGGAATAAGTCTAGCTTTATATCACACCATTGTGCTATTTGCCCACTAGTTAGACAAACTAGAGCACCATTTTCTGCTAGTCGTAGTCGAACAGCTGACTCTTTTCAATTGTTGCACATGGATGTTTGGGGTCCTTACAAGCTCCCCACTTATAATGGAATGCGATATTTTCTTATAGTAGTAGATGATTTTTCCAGATATACTTGGGTTTTCTTGTTGAATCTAAAATCTGATGTTGTTACTGTGCTTAAGGATTTTATTGTCATGGTTTCCAATCAATTTGGCAAAGTTGTTAAGTCATTTAGATCAGACAATGGGACATAATTTTTTAATAGCCATTGCACTGAGTTGTTCAACAGATTTGGTATCGTACATCAGAGTTCTTGTCCATATACTCCACAACAAAATGGAGTAGTGGAGAGGAGGCATAGACATATTTTAGAAACTACTAGGGCTATCAGGTTTGAGAGTCATTTACCTATCAGGTTTTGGGGCATTTGTATCGAAGCTGTCGTTTATGTGATTAACAGGATACCTTCCACAGTTCTGGAAAATATTTTACCATATGAGGCCTTATTCAAGAAGCCACCTAATCTTTTGCATATGAGGGTTATTGGTTGTCTGTGTTATGCTACTACTTCACTAGATGTTGGCCCAAGTTCAGTTGATGTTTTGAAGAATGACAAATGAACTCAGTGAAGGACCAGGTCCATCTTATGAGACACAGTGGTCATGGCCCATGAACATGAGATGCACGTGAAGAAGATAAGTCTTTGGGATCAATAAACAATATCTTCTGAGTATCTTATGAACTGATCGAAAAGATTGCATATGGGATAAGGAGAAGAGGTCTCCTTATGTGAAGAGAACTACATCCGGATCAAGGATAAGGATTGGAGTTTGAGTTGTTCTAGGACTCGAATTTGATGAAGGATCGACAATTCGAGTTTTAATCAAACTCTGATTACTAAATCCATAAATAATAATGATTGTTCTCTTTTACAGGTATGCACAATTACGTAGAAGTTAAGCTAAATTGAGAGCAAAATAGCAAGGCAATTTTGCAAGCAATTTATGTGAGATTAAGGGTGCAATCCTGTAGCTACTTGAATGAGATAGAAGAACCAGTTCCATTGTGTTTATTCTTATTCTAGTTCAATTGTAGTAGGTGGTTTAAAACTTGTACCTTTCCAGCTTTCATATAAGCAATTGTATTCAGTACTTTGAGTATTCAAGTTAGAGTTAACTTGAAGGTGTCGCAACAGCTGAGGCTGTGTGCCACACTGGGATTAGAGTTTAATTCTTAGGTTTACAAGAGTTTGTAAATGCTGTTTTTGGCTCAGTGATTTTAGTGGAAGTTTGGAAAACTCCTACTGAGTAGTAGGTCGTGGTTTTTTCACCTTTTAAGCCAGGTGTTTTCCACGTAAAAATCTCTGTGTTCTTTACTTTATGCACTCTTAACTCCGCAAACAGTTATAGTAAGTACATCTAGAAGAACCAGGTTCTTCTAATGCGAAAATTAGGTACCACACAAATCACCCCCCCCCCCCTCTTGTGTAGTATTGACGTTTAGAACATCAATTGGTATCAGAGCAGGTTATCCTTGAAGAGGCTAACACCTTAGGATAAGATCAACAATGAGTGCACCACATGGGAACTGGGAAGGGCAATCCATTGCCAGGTCTCCACTTTTCAATGGTCTGTACTATTCTTAGTGGAAGAACAGAATGAGAGATCACATTATAGGGGAAGATTATGACCTTTGGCACATAGTCACTGATGGTCCCCTAGCCACCACTAAGAAGAATGATGAAGGAATTGATGTGCCAAAAACAAGGGTTGATTATACTGCTGAGGAACTGAGGAAATGGGAGAAAATGCTAAGGCTAAGAAATGGCTTGTATGTGGACTAGGAACAGACGAGTACAGCAGGATCCAAAGCAGTACAACTGCTAAGGAAATATGGGACACTCTACAAGTGGCTCATGAAGGAACACCTCAAGTGAAAAGATCAAGAGGAACGCTTCACTATGAACGAAGGAGAAACTATCCAGGAGATGTATACTAGATTCAACACTTTGACAAATGAACTTGAATCTCTTGGAAGGACTATCCTTGAAGAAGACAAGGTTGAGAAGATTCTGATAAGAGTTCTGCCAGTCACATGGGAAAGAAAGATCACTGCCATTCAGGAATCCAAGAACATTGCTACCCTCAAAATGGATGAACTAATTGGAAATTTAACTGCCTATGAAATGAGGAGACAAACCATGAAGATTGACACCCCTAAAAAGGAGAAAAGCTTAGCTCTCAGAATTGCTGAAGGTGCAGATTTGGAAGATGATGAAATGGCTATGATCCTTAGGGATTTCAAGAAGTGCCTGATGAGAGAAAAGGGTTGTTCAAGAGGTACAAACTTTAACAAATCAAGAGCTCCGGAGAAACAGACCTATGAGGGATACTACAAGTGTGGTAAGACTGACCACATGATCAAAAACTGCCCTCAATGGGAAATTCAGTGGAAGAAAGAAAGAGCTGAACAAAGGTTCAACCAAGGCTATGGTTGCTGCTTGGGGAGAAACTTCAGATAAAGACTCAGAAGATGAAGATGAGGAGGAGCAAGCACTAATGGCCATTGGAGAATCAGAGGATGAACAAGAGGTAAGTATTCTTCATCTCAAAGACAAGATTAAATTCTTGTCTAAAGAAAGGCTGGTTGAGCTATTAATAGACTTCATTGATGAGTCTGAGATAATTAATAATGAGAAGGAAGTTCTGTATAGGGAATGTATGATTCTAAAAGCAAAATGTAAAAGTCTAGAGTCTAGGGCAAATGAGAGTGATAACAAAAATGCTGAGTTGAAGAACCAGGTTCTTGAACTTGACAACAGTGTCCTAGAACTTAAGTCTGAAAATTTGAAACTGAAATTAGGAACAGGAAAGAAGTTAGCTGATCACACATGTCTCACTCTAGAAGAAAATTCGGGAAAAATGAAAGATGAATTCATCAAAGTCCTAAAAGAAGATCTAGTAAAGGTAAAACATGAACTAGACAGAACTTGTAAGTGTAACAAAGCCTCTGATGCTCTCTCTTGGTTGCAAGAGCATCACAGCAGTAACAGAAGAGGACTTGGCTATGGGACTCAAGATCCTAAATGGGATCCAAAAAGCAAGTACCTCACTCTTCCTGAAAATAAAATCTGCACACACTGTGGTAAGACTGGCCATTACAAATATGAATGTAATGCAAAAGAAATGGCCAGTCAAAAAAACAAAGTTTTTGTTAAAGAAAACAATAAGTTGCCAGGATGGGCAAGAAGGAATTTAATTCATCCTTTTGCTTATAGAAAGGGACCCAAACTAGTTTGGGTTCCTAAGACTAACCCCTGATTTCCTTTTGCAAGTCCAAGTGAAAGGGAGGAGCCAAATATAGTACATTGATAGTGGTCGCTTAAAACATATGACTAGGGACAAAGACCAGTTCCTTTCACTTGAGGACTTAAAAGGAGGTAATGTCTCCTTTGGTAATGGAAAGAATTGTGAGATCATTAGGCTTGGAAAGGTAGGAAAGACTGATTCTCATTCCATAGAAAATGTCTACCTGATAGATGGCTTGAAATACAGTTTAATAAATGTGTCAGAATTATATGATAGAGGTAACCTTGTGGCTTTTACCTCCACCAAATGCTTTGTGATTAACCTTACCACTGACAAGATTGTTTTGCAGGAAAAAAGAGTTAACAATATTTACATTGTAGATTTGTCAACTCTTTCAGAAAATGAACTCACTTGCTTAAGTGTGTTAGTTAATGATCCTCTCCTATGGCACAAAAGACTTGGTCATGCCAGTCTAAATCAGCTAAACAAATTAGTCTCCAAGGACTTGGTTGTAGGTTTACCTAATATCAAGTTCAAGGAAGACAAAGTTTGTGAGGCATGTGCAAGGGGGAGGCAGGTAAAGGTCATCCTTCAAATCCAAGAAAATGGTAAGTATATCTAAGACATTAGAACTGGTTCATATGGATCTATGTGGTCCAATGAGAACCATGAGCAGAGGTGGAAAGAAGTATGTAATGGTGCTAGTTGATGACTATTCTAGATTCACTTGGGTTTTATTTCTAACTTCCAAAGATGAAGCATTTGACATGTTTTCTGCATTTGTTAGGAAGACTCAGAAACAATTAGGAAATCATCTTACATCTATTAGGTCTGATCATGGAACTGAGTTTGAAAACTCTAAATTTGCTGAATTTTGTGATGAAAATGGCATAGATCAGAATTTCTCTGCCCCCAGGACTCCACAACAAAATGGAGTAGTTGAAAGGAAAAATAGAACTCTTGAGTATATGACTAGAACAATATTACTATCTAGCCAATTGCCTCACAGCTTCTGGGCAGAGGCTGTAAACACTGCATGTTACATCATAAATAGATGCATGACCAGATCTCTAGTAGAGAAGACTCCCTATGAGTTACTTAAAGGGAGAAAACCAAACATATACCATCTTAGGGCTTTTGGTTGCAAGTGCTATGTGCACAATAATGGAAAAGACTCCCTAGGAAAGTTTGATCCCAGAAGTGATGAGGGAGTATTCTTGGGATATTCTTCACATAGCAAAGCCTATAAAGTTTTATAAAAGAAATCTGTGTGTAGAAGAAAGTGTGGATGTAGTATTTGATGAAACTAACATTCTTTCTGAAAGGCAGGAACATGAAGATGAAGCCATTGGACTGGTCAAAGACTTGGCTGAAGCATCATCTCAAGTCAAAGTGACACTTGGGAATAGGTAATGGAAAGGGTTCTTTCTTACAGAGCAACTTGACAGGGGGGATAAATCAAAGAGGAATTGAAATAAACTCCTTAAAAGAACCTGTCCATGAACCTATTCCTCATCAAATTGCTGAAATATCTAGCAGAAGCCAGTTGCTTGTAAAACCTCACAAGTATCAAAGTTCTCATCCCATTGAGAACATTATCACTAATCCAACATCTGGAGTCAAAACCATATCAGAATTAAAGAATCTGTGTGCTTTTGATGCTTTCCTATCTATCATTGAACCTAAAAATATTGTTGAGGCTTTGCAGGATGTAGATTGGTTCAATGCTATGCAGGGGTAACTCAATCAATTTGAAAGAAGTCAAGTCTGGTATCTAGTTCCTAGAACCAAGGACAGATCAGTCATTGGTACAAAATGGGTTTTCGGGAACAAACTTGATGAAGATGGAACTGTTACAAGAAATAAGGCAGGGCTGGTGGTTCAGGGCTACAGCCAAGAGGAAGGCATTAACTATGATGAGACCTTTGCTCCAATTGCAAGACTAGAGGCAATCAGACTCCTCTTTGCCTTTGCAGCACATATGGAATTCACTCTCCATCAGATGGATGTCAAAAGTGCTTTCCTAAATGGCTACCTCAAGGAAGAAGTGTTTGTGAAACAACCTCCAGGATTTGAAAGCAAGGAATGTCCTGAGCATGTGTACAAGCTGGACAAGGCTATATAGGGGCTCAAACAGGCCCCAAGAGCTTGGTATGAACGACTATCAAAATTCCTACTGGAGCATGGGTACAAAAGAGGTAAAATTGACAGCACTTTGTTCCTAAGGGAAAAAGGGAAAGACCTCCTTGTTGTGCAAATATGTGTTGATGACATAATGTTTGGGGCCACTACTGAGAGGTTAAGTAAGGACTTTGCAAAATTAATGGGAAGTGAGTTTGAAAATAGAATGATGGGTGAACTAAACTTCTTCCTAGGCTTGCAGATCAGAAAAAGCACAAATGGGACCATGATCCATCAGCAGAAGTATACAAAAGAACTAATCAAAAATTTTAAAATGGAGGACTCCAAAGAAATAGATACACCTATTGCAACTGCCACTAAATTAGATGTTGATGAACCTGGTTCATCAGTTGATCAAAAGTTGTATAGGGGTATGATTGGTTCACTCTTGTATCTTACTGCCAGCAGACCTGATATTGTTTCAGTGTAGGGCTTTGTTCTTATTTCCAGGAAAATCCAAAGGAATCACACTTGACTGCTGTCAAGAGGATATTGAGATATCTGAAAGGCACCACTAATCTGTGTCTTTGGTATCCCAAAGGTAGTAATTTTGATCTAGTAGGATATGCTGATGCTGATTATGTAGGTTTCTTAGTGGATAGGAAGAGCACTTCAGGTATGGAACATTTCTTGGGGTCATGTCTTGTGTCATGGGCTACCAAAAAGCAAAATTCAGTAGCCCTATCTACTGCCGAAGCTGAATATGTTGCTGCTGCTTCTTGTTGTGCTCAACTGCTATGGATCAAACAACAGTTGGTAGACTTTGGAGTTGAAGTGGGATGTATTCCAATATTTTTTGATAACACTAGTGCTATAAGTATGACAAAGAACCCTATTCATCATAAAAGGACCAAGCACATAGATGTTAGACACCACTTCTTAAGAGATAACTATGAGAAAGGGTTAATCTCAATAGAATTATGTGCTACTGATAAACAAATAGCTGATATCCTCACTAAAGCACCGAGTAGAGAAAACTTTGAAAGGAACAGGTTGGAATTAGGGATGATTAAATCACCTAAAAGTTCCAGTTCAGAATGCGCAATGAAAAAAAAATAATGAAAAAAAAAATTTTGGTTAGGAGTTCTTAATATCATGTAAATATCTAGACTAATTCTTACTCACTTTCATACTTTAGTTAGTATACTCATGTGACTTGTGTTTATATGACTCACTAATCTCTTACAAAGTTTTTCTATTTTGACATTTGAGGCATGATAAAGAGAAATTTTACTTGAAGAACCTGGTTCATCAGTATATGCTCATGAGAAAGTTCAGGTATGTTTCAATATTTTGCACAATTAGAAAGATAAACTTTCCAATCGTGAGCAAAAGTCCTAATTACCAGAAATTCTATTCGTTGAGCATTGAACCAGTTTCATTACCCTAGGAGTCTAATTAAAATGGGACTTTTTCCTAAAAACTAGTGTCGCCCATTAATCACCAAGAGACCGAAATTCTAATGTGATTAGACCTCTAATTGACCCTGAAAAATCCTACCGTTACTGCACTTAATCATAACCCCTCTTTAAATACACACCACATTTCTTCTTTCTGCTCATAACCGTCACTCACTTCCTCCAAAATTCTGATCATCTCCAAAATTTCCAAAATTCCCAGAAATTCTCTACCATGACAAACCCTCAAGACAACCCAGATACTCCCCCGCCAGTATCTCCTAATACTTCATCCTCCATACCTCCTATTGAAACCCCAAAACTTAGGTTTCGTTGCCAGAAAATGTTGACCAGGAAAACTGTAGCTTTTGGCCCTTTGAGAACAGCTCTAAACGAAAAATTGAAAGCGAGTCAAAAAGGGGAAAGCTCTGAAAAAGAATCATCTGACTCAAGCTCCAAGTCTGAAGTTTTTGTCTCTGCAAGTGATGGAGAAGAACGTGGGTCTTTTAAATCAGACAAGAATCAAGAAACCCCTAAAGACGTAAATACATGCTATGTTTTTTCTGATGTAGTGGAGAAAGTAGATGATAGGTTTGTGTTGGTGGGATCTGTGAGAGATGTAAGTGAGGGAGAATCGAAGAGGAAGGGAAAGAAAAATAAAGGTAAAATTCTTGCAATTTGTGGAGGAGATGAGGAGAGTGGCAACAAGCCAGGGGGAAGTGAATCTGGTGAGGCTGTTTAAGGTCTTGTGCACCTGAGTGAACAACAAGATGCACCTAGTCCATCTGTGGAAGAAACCTTGGTTGACATTCTGAAGAAAGTTGGAGCAAGCTATGATCCCAAGAAGCGCAAAGCTTCTTCTCAAAAGGCTCCAACTACCTCTAAGCCAACAAAGAAGAGCAAGGTGGCATCTCCTAAGTCTACTGTCCCTTCAGCACCAAAGGTGAGAGCTACTAGAAGCAGGGTAAGGCAAAGTGAGGCTGAATTGTAGAAAGCCCTAGAGGCAAGCAAGAAAAAGAAGAAGGAAAAAGGAAAAGAAAAGGTTGTGGAAAGTTCTGAGGTTGCTGAAGAAGAGGATGAGGAGATGGAACTGGTCCATCAAGAGAAAGGTACAACTATGGAGGTTCCCATTGCCAAACCAAAAAGAACCAAGACTTCTGCAAAGAAGTCTTCAAAATCTGAATCTGCTTAACCCTCCTTGGCCAAAAGAACTAGGTCTGCAATGAAGGGAAAACAAGTAAAAGTTACTGAAGAAGAAGAAGAAGAAGAGGAGGAGGAGTCTTAAAAGGAACAAGATCGATTTGCCACCTTTGGCAGGAGAAAGATTCTGAAGGGGAGGTTGCTGAAAGACCTGAAGGAGCCAGGCATGATTATGTTGGTGGATGCTCTAGCTGCACAAGGTTAGAAGGACATGGTTCTTCAACTGGATGGAATGCCTTGTGAGAGGAAAGCAAATTAACTAGCCTGCCTTCATTGTCAAACTGCTGGACAGGGTAATAAATGGCTCCAAGGCTCATGCCACTCCTTATGGGTTCATACTGACGATTGTGCTGGATAGGTTGAATGTTCCCTTGAAGAAATAGGAGATGGCCTCCAGCTAGGACCATTTTGCTGTCAAAACCCTACAGGCTTGTGAATATATCCTCAGTGTAGCCCCAGTTGAACCTGGTTCATCTTTGAAGACTCCAGTGAAAAGCAAGGTTAGGGCTTTGGTTCAAGAGTGTGGGACAAAGGATGCTGAGATTGCTAGGCTTAAGGCTCGAGTTGCTGCACTTGAAAATGAGAAGAATAGCCTGAAATATGAGCTAGCAAAAGAAAAGGAAAAGGGTGAAGGGATGCTTCAAACAATGCTCAATCTTCTCCAATCCCAACCCTCTAGTTCCTCCAAGCCTTAGGTCCTCCAGCACTGTCCTTGAACCAGTCTATAACCCCCCAGTAACCCAGCTTAGGGATTTTTTTTCTTTACTTGTTTTTTGCTCATGGTTGGATGTTTTTCTTTCTCTTTGTGGAATGGTTGTAGAAGCATTTACTATCAATGACTATCTACTTTTCTCTTGCTTTGTGATGATTTTGTTCTCAATAGTTGAGTTTTTGTCAAGTTTGATTATTGTTTCACTAAACCATGCTTTCACCTGCAGTTGCCCCAGTGGCCATGAGTAACTATTACAATCTAGGATTCACATTATATGCAACCTTTCGATGATGCCAAAAGGAGGAAGAGATATTGTGCTTTACTTTATATTCTGGAAAAGTGATATTTATAACCTGATTAAATCTGGTCCTTAATGATGAGTTAAAATATCTTAAGTAAAACTGTTGATAATTAGCTGAGATCCACAGGTTCTCTGATCAGTAAAAGCACAGAGTTTGTCATCATCAAAAAGGGGGAATTTGTTGGCCCAAGTTCAGTTGAAGTTTTGAAGAATGACAAATGAACTCAGTGAAGGACTAGGTCCATCTTATGAGACACAGTGGTTATGGCCCATGAACATGAGATGCACGTAAAGAAGATAAGTCTTTAGGATCAAGCAGCAATATCTTCTGAATATCATATGAACTGATTGAAAAGATTGCATATGGGATAAGGAGAAGAAGTCTCCTTATGTGAAGAGAACTACATCCGTATCAAGGATAAGGATTGGAGTTTGAGTTGTTCTAGGACTCGAATTTGATGAAGGATCAGCAATTCGAGTTTTAATCAAACTCTAATTACTAACTCTATAAATAATAATGATTGTTCTCTTTTACAGGTATGCACAAATACGCAGAAGTTAAGCTAAATTGAGAGCAAAAGAGCAAGGCAATTTTGCAAGCAATTTATGTGAGATTAAGTGTGCACTCCTGCAGCTACTTGAACGAGATAGAAGAACCTGTTCCATTGTGTTTATTCTTATTCTAGTTCAATTGTAGTAGGTGGTTTAAAACTTGTACCTTTCCAGCTTTCATAGAAGCAATTGTATTAGGTACTTTGAGTATTCAAGTTAGAGTTAACTTGAAGGTGTCGCAACAGTTGAGGCTGTGTGCCACACTGGGATTAGAGTTTAATCCTTAGGTTTACAAGAGTTTGTAAATGCTGTTTTTGGCTCTATGATTTTAGTGAAAGTTTGGGAAAATCCTACTGAGTAGTAGGTCATGATTTTTTCACCTTTTGAGCCAGGTGTTTTCCACGTAAAAATCTTTGTGTTCTTTACTTTATGCACTCTTAATTCTGGAAACAATTATAATAAGTACATCTAGAAGAACCAGGTTCTACTAGTGCAAAAATTAGGTACCACACAAATCACCCCCCCCCCCTCTTGTGTGGTATTGATGTTTAGAACATCACTAGAAGAGACAAATTTTCTCCAAGGGCCATTAAGGCTGTTATGCTGGGTTTTGTGGCTGCTCAAAAGGGGTACAAGTTGTTAGATTTGGTGAACAAAACTATATTTGTAAGTAGGGATGTTGTGTTTTATGAAGATATGTATCCTTTTCAAATGATGTCGGGTATTCAACAGATGCAATGTCATGTTCACAAGATGCAATGCCCTAATCAGAAGCATTTATTTGATGTCCAACCATCTAACTTACTTCCAGTTCAGAACATCCAGGATGTTCAGGAAGTGCTGCTGGCTATAGTTACAACAGCAGAAGAACCTCCACAGTCTCGAGAGGTGATGTCAGATGCAATCTCGATAGCAGGTGAACCACCACCATCTTCTAATGCCGACCAGGGAGCTATTGCACCAACTTACAGAGACATACCACTTCCTCGTTTGAGAAGATCGGAAAGAACTAGTAGACCCCCTTTTTGGCTCAAGGATTTCGTCCGACCAGATAATGGTCGTCCTACTGCTAATACTTGTCTCTACCATATTTCTTCTGTGCTATACTACACTGGTTTGTCTACTTCTTATCAAAGCTATATTGCCAAATCTTCCATTGAAGTGGAACCTAGAAATTATCATGAAGCTGCTAAAGATAGTAGATGGAGAGATGCCATGAAAGCAAAAATACAGGCATTGGAGGCCAATAAAACTTGGGAAGTGGTTCCTCTTCCAAAAGGAAAGAAGGCCATAGGGTGTAAATGGGTGTATAAAATCAAGTATCAAGCATCTGGTGAAATTGAGAGGTTCAAGGCACGATTAGTGGCAAAGGGATACAACCAAAAGGAGGGTATTGAATATCAAGAGACATTCTCACCCGTGATGAAGATGGTTACTGTGAGATCCGTGATTTCCTTGGCTGCCTCTAAGGGATGGATCATACATCAGATGGATATTTTTAATGTTTTCTTACAGGGCAACCTACATGAAGAAGTTTATATAGAGCTCCCTCAAGGTTTTGCTCCCTTAGGGAAACACTCTATTTGTAGGCTGCATCAGTTGCTCTATGGACTTAAGCAAGCCTCTAGACAATGGAACATTAAGTTGACTACTGTGTGAGCACGTGATTTTTGCCCTAAGCAATAATTCCCAAAATTTCAAACAAAACAATTTCTTTAGTATTTTATAATTTTTTGTGAATTTTGTGGCATTTTTGGTAATTGTTGCATTTTATTAAATGCATTAGCATTTAGGTTTAATTTTATATTTTAGTGTCAATTAGTTAAAATTGTTCACATATAAAGAAAATAACAAAAATAATCCTTTTACAATTTTAAATTTTACATTTTTCTATTTTTGGAAATTAATTAGATCCAAATTTGGGTCTTTAGTTTTTGATCTTACATTTAATAAAATTAGAAAAAATGCATAAATAATAAATAAATAAAATAACAAAAAAGAAAGAAAAAAGAGAAAACAAAAGAAAGAGAAAAATAAATGAAAAGAAAAACCATTAAAAGGAAATTGGGCCAATCTTCAATAATTAAAACCTTAGCCCAAACGAATCACCACTCCAGGCCCAAACCAAGTCTCCACCCGGCCTGCCCTCTAGTCAACAAAATGACGTTGTTTGGCGTCATTTGATCTCAACCATCCATACCCTCAAATCTAAGGGCTCAGATTGATCCGTCAATTTCAATAAAACTGTCCAAACAAATCATTAAACCCTAAAACAAAACGCCTCTTCCTCGTACTAAGCCTGTAACACCGCCGGAGCCGCCGCCGACGGTGAACGCCACCTATGCCAACGGCCCTCAAATTCACACCACCGGTTCGTCTCGTTCCCCTCTTCCCATTCCTACCATTGTTTCCCCTCAAATCTTGCTAGAATTTTTCAAATATCCCTTTGAAATTTTCCGGCCACGACGTCGGTTACCCCAAATAACCCCAAAATAATACCGTATAACCACCTGAGCCTCCTCTACACAACCCCCATAACCACTTGTCTCGAAGGTGGCTGGAATGCCTCGAATATTAAATAAAATATTTTCCGGCCAAAACCCTAGTCGCTCCAATTAGCCTCAAAATGGTACCAGACGTTCCTGGGGACTTCCCCATGACGAATCCAAGACCAATTACATTCAATTCACATTGGTGCTGTTTGAATTTGTCTGTGAAGACTGACCGGACGTTGTTTAGTAAGTTGGCTCCCTTCCTTTCCCTTTCTGTTTTAATTACTCCTCCATCTCTGTTTTTCTTGCTAGCATGCAGTTTTAATTAAAGTGTTAAAATGATTTCGATAATAATTAGTTTGCACGATTAGTTTAATTTGGTAATTTCTGGTTTAGCTTGACTTCTGTCTTTAATTCTGTTATAATAATAGTTGATAATGGTTTATTTCTAATTGTCGATTGAGTTGGTCAATAATCAAACAAAATTTTGTGATTAGTGCTTGCTTCAGTTAAATAACTGGTTAGTTTGTCCATATTTAGTTTAGTTGTTTAGAGAACAATTAGTTAATAAAAGGTTAGTTTGGGGATTGAATGAGGAAATCTAGCTAGAATACCCTAGGAGCTTCTAGATGGGGGCTTCTAAGTAATTTGCAAAGAATAGTAGTAGTTATTTGTGTGCCAAGTTAATAAATGAGGGGGTAAAAACTAATTTGAGGGAGGGACTAAAAGGAAAACCAAAATCTTATCCCTCACCTTGGTTGCCTATAAAATGGCATCACAATTGCCTTGTGGGGGGTCTTCTTTTTGGGAGCTATTAAAAATCCCCTTCAAATATCGTTCCAATTTTCAATTTCTAGTTTAAATTCTGCCTAGTCCTATACAGAAAACCCAAAAACAATAATGACTTCCAAAAAAAAACCAAAATAAAACAAAACAAAAAAAAATACAGTAAAATTCTAGAATAGTACGGTTCCATTGGTAATGTTAGCTCACTTTCAAGTTTGAGTGATTAGTTTCGAGTTTTGGTACTGATTTGGTTGAGTTTGATGCATAATGATTCAATCAAGGGTGTTTTGATTTGATTTGAGTTTTGAACAATTCCTGAATTACTGGGCTTATTACTTGGGGCTGTTGGTTACTCTTGTGTTACTGGACTGATTCCTGAGTTGCTGTTGTTTGCTAGCACTACTGATTGCTGATCATTTCTTCTTCTTCACTACCTTTCATTGCCAGGTACACGATCTCAATTCTGATCTGATGTAATTGAAGGAGAAAGGCTATAAAGTATTCATTCCTCTGCTTCTGGAAATCACATCATGTTGGATCTAATGTGTCAACAGTTAATTAGATATTAGACATGCTTGTTTATGTGCAATTCTGCCTTGTATTCACCATTGAATTATTGAATATCATTTGATTGTTAGTTCTGCTCGTGGACTGTGAATAGCATTTTTAAAACCACTTAGACTGTTATCATTTGAACTTGAAGGCTGTTGTATTGCATCATTTGTAGTATGGTTCATTATAGGGAATGCTTGATCTGATGTTGTAGTTATGAGCACAGAGTAAAAATTGATAAAAGTTTTCAGTAATTAACTACTATTAGATTGTGGTTGTAAATTCAATGGTCAAATCTAGTAAATTGATTTTCAGAGTGTCCAAATTCGTAAGTTGAGATTATTAGTTGTAAACAGGTATTCCAATAGACTATTTCACGTGATGAATGAGGTTGGTTTTTAATTAAAATTACCCAGTAACAATTGAGCAAAACAATCAGAGTATGGGGGTTCGATATTAGGCTAGCAACTGGATTGTCTGGGTGAGCTTAAGCTGCACACGTACCTATGGGGATTCGATCCCAGGATGAGTATCATCTGTCGCCTGGGCCTTCTTTCTTTCATGTTAGGCTTAATAATTGGGCTGTCTTGAAGCCCATCCTGCGGTCCAACTCGTTGGCTGAGTTTTCAGTCTTGGTTTTGCTTGGTATGATTCAATGCAAATTAATTAAGTTTTCTTCTTTTAGAGACAATTGATAAATAGAAAAATTGCAGTCACTCTTAATTTGTCCTTTTAATAAAATGATGAGATGAGCCTCGCTGGATAAAATATACAAATGTGGGGCCCTCAATAATTATTACATGAAAATAATTAGAATTTGGGAGGGTCGTTTAGTGAATTTCACGACCTTCCCCCAAAATAATAATACGCTAGACTCTTTAAGCACGACATTAATAAAACTACTCTCTTAAACTGGGGTGTGCATTGATGCGACCCAAATCCAAATCTCAACGGAGTCAAAATGTGTTAACAACCACGGGTGCATTGATTACGACGCGGTTTGAGACGCATTTTCACGATGTTGCAATTCTTTAAAAATAATGACAAAAGCAGTCTATAAATAAAAGGCACATAAGCTAGCATGTATTAAAATCAGATAAAATCAAATACGACAGTTAAGCGACCGTGCTAGAACCACGAAACCCGTGAATGCCTAACACCTTCTCCCGGGTTAATAGAATTCCTTATCCGGATTTCTGGTTCGCAGACTGTAATACAGAGTCATACTTTTCCTCGGTTCGGGATTAAAACCGGTGACTTGGGACACCATTAATCTCCCAAGTGGCGACTCTGAACATTAAATAATAAATCCCGTTCCGATTGTCCTTTAATTGGAAAAACTCCTTTATGCCCTTGCGGGTGTAGTGAAAAAGGAGGTGTGACAGCTCTGGCGACTATGCTGGGGAAAAGAACCTAGAACTTCGGTTCAGGGTTTAAGAATTCGAGCTTAGAATAATTGTTGTATTTGGTTATATCTGATTTTCCTACATGTTTCATGCTTAATGTGCTAAATGTTTACCGCTTTGATATTATCTGAACTGTATATAAACTGTGCCGAAACCCTTCTCTTCTCACCTCCGGGG
>MU684070.1:35340-65926 GCA_026770625.1 Nicotiana glauca
TTAACCTATTATAGAAGGACTTGATTATTCTATGTGTTCTAACTACTACTGTTGCAAAATAATAAATACATAAAATAAAGGACACATAGATTTTACGTGAAAAACACCCGGCTCAAAAGATGAAAAAACCACGACCTACTTTCTAGTAGGATTTTCCCAAACCTTTTACAAAATAGTCTTTTATAAATCGAGGATTAACTCTAATCCCTTTATGGCAAACAACCTCAACTGTTGTGACAACTTTAAGTTAACTCTAATTTGAAAACTCTAAGTATCTAATATAATTGCTTTTAGATAAAGTTGAAGGGTATAATATTAAATCACCTACTATAATTAAACTAGAATAAGAGACAAACACTTGGAACTAGTTCTTCTATCTGGTTCAAGTCGCTTAAGGATTGCATGCTTGAATCCCACATAAATTGCTTGCAAAATTGTCTTGCTATTTTGCTCTGAATTCACGTTTAACTTCTGCTTAAGTGCATTGTCTGTAAAAGAGAACAACACTGATATTTATTGAGTTAGTAAGTAGAAATTGACTAGAATACATATGCTACTCTTCCTTGGTGAAAGAGTTCAAGTTGATCTGATCTTCTAGCTCTATCCATCTCTTAGGCCGTGTTCTCTTTGTGTAAGGAGTCTTTCTCCTGATCCCATATGCAATTTTTTTGATCAAGATCAAGATATATCATTTCAGGTAAGTGAGATTTATCTCCTTCACGTGCAACTCACATGCTCGAGTTGACTATATTTGTGGTTCACTAGGATGGACCTGATCCATTTCTGAATTCCTTTATCAATCTTCAAAACTCTCCTTTACTTGGGGACAACAAATTCCCCCTTTTTGATGATGAAAAACTTTGTGCTTTTCACTCACTTAGGCCCTATCAGAACTCAGCTTTAACATCAATGCAAAGTTAGAGAAATTTTACTTATCATCAAGGACCAGTTTCATTAGGTTATAAACATCACATTTTTAGAATGTAAAGCACAATATCTTTTTCCCCCTTTTGGCATCATCAAAAAGTTACATAAAAGTAGTGTGATTTCGAGAATTTTAATAGTTACTCATGGCCACTGGGGAAACTACAAGTGCAATCATGAATTAATCATCAGTAATCAACCAAACATATTTAAACTATCAAGGAAAAGTGAACAATTGATCAAGAGCAAAAATAGCAGACTCCATTGATAGAGAATATGATGCTACGACAATCCACAAAAAGAAATAAAAACAGTCAAAACATGAGAAAATACAAGAAAAGCCCCGAATCTGGGTCGTTGATAAGTCTAGACAAGGTTCAAGAACCGAAGGCTCAGAACTTAAGAATTAGAAGGACTAGAGGTTTGGGTTTTGTCTTGGAGAAGGTGCATCATATCTTGAAGAATGCCCTCATTCTTCTCCTTTTCCTTTCTGAGCTCAGTTTTGAGAGCATCTCTCTCAGATTCAACCTCCGCTAAATGAGCCTTCAACCTAGCTATCTTAGCATCCTTTGCCCCACTCTCCTGCACTAGTGCTCTGACTTTGCTTTTTATAGGTGTCTTCTTGGATGAACCAGGTTCATTTGGAATAATAGTGACCTCATAGTCACAAGCAATCAAAGTGTTGATTCTAAAGTGATCCTTTATTGTGGCTATTTCCCACTTCTTCAATGGCACCTTACACGATCAAGTACAATAGATAGAATAAACCTATAAGGAGTAGTATGGGCTTTGGAGACATTGATAACCGTATCCAGTAGCTTGATAATAAATGCAGTCCAGTTGATATGCCTTCCACTTTCAAGATACTCCATCAACACCAAGTCTATATAGTTAGCAATGCACCTTCTTTCCTGCCTAGCAGCAAGCTCTTGTTGACAAATTCAAACAAAACTTTGTGTTGTGGCTTCATTTCACTCTTATGCACAACTTTGGCCTCATTCACTTATGTGAAATCACAAAATCTCCTAATGATTGCAAGGGCAGTAGGAGGGGAGTCCAGACTTGGCCATCTTTGCCTTGTGTAATCATCATATCCTTCAAAGGGAATGTCAAGAATCTCACCCAGCTTTGTTACATCAAAGGTCACTTGGACCCCTTTCACCTGATTAGTGACTCTGCCATCCTTAACCTCAGCATTGGCCATGAATTCAATGATCTCGTTCTTGGCCAGCCCACCATCCAACTGAATGACCATGTCCTTCCAGCCCTAAACAGATAGAGCATAAACCAATCGAGCCATCCCTGGTTCCACCAAATCATTCGGAAGTCTACCCTTTAAAATTTTTCTTTTGCCAAACTTGACCAGCTTGTCTTGTTCATCATCAGATTCACTCTCTTCTTCACCACTCCATTCCTCCTCCCCAGTAATTCTAACTTGTTTGTTTTTCACAGCAGACCTTGTACTCTTGGCCAATGAAGGTTCAGTAGTCTCAGACACAGATGGAGACTTCTTGGAAGAAGTCTTGGTCTTTTTGGGCTTGGGGGTCAGAACCTCCACAGTTGTGTGCTCTTCCTAATGGACCTGTTCCGTATAATCCACATCAACAACCTCAGCAGACTCTAAAACCTTAGCTTTCCCTTTATCCATAATTTCCTTCTTGCTTTCTACCATAGCTTTTTGCAACTCACTCTCACTCTACTTCATCATGCTTCATCTGACCCTTCCTTTTGGTAAAGAAATCTCAGCAGTTGTTTGAGAAGAAGCCTTTCTTTTCTTGGAATGTTTTGTAACGCTGGGGGATTTTGGTGTTGGGGTTCTCCTTTTCATTGGATCATAGCTAGAACCCACTTTCTTCAGAAGGTCTGCTAGGGTCTCCTCAACAGATGAGCCAGGTTCATCTGCCTGTGAACTAAGATTAACCAACCTTTCAACAGCCTCCCCTGAGCCACTTCTACCTTTCTTCTTGCTACTTTCTTCCACAGTTGCATGTTCAACCCCACAGATAGCTGGTACTGCCAATTCAGAAGTGGGTGAAGAAACAACCACTTCTTTCCCTTTTTCCCTCACATTAATACGCACACCCTTACTTTCTATTTCTTTTTCACCTTTATTTTTACCACCTCTTCTTCTTGACTTAGGAAATTGCACATTCCTAACAGACCCAACCAGAACAAACCTATTGTCTAAATTCTCAACCAAAATAGAGCGTACCTCAGAAGGGGAGTCTTGAGCCTTCTTAGAGTCAGAAGACCCAGTTCCTTCCCCCTCACTCGCATATTTGAATGAATCATCTGAGTTCTCAGAATCATGGGCTTGGCTTGCCTTTAATTTCTTGTTCAATTCTTTGAAAGAGCACCAGTTGCCACCATTTTGCGAGCAAGCATTTTTACTCGCCTTCTCCTAGGTTGAGGGGTTGTGCTAGGTGGAGGAGGGGTGGATGAATTAGAAGGGGTAGGTTGTGGAGGAGTGCTTGGGTTATCTTGTGGGTTAGTCGTCTTGCTCATTCTAGATGAGAATTGTTGAATTGGGGTTTTGGAAGAGAGAAGACTAGAGAAAAGAAGAAATTCGATGGTTTAAAGAATTATGAGAGCTACAGTGATTGTGATGATGGGTTTTTAAATAAAGAGGCTTAATTAATTACTAACGACATCTTTTTTTAGTCAATTAGAGGTCCAATCAACCTGAAACTTCAGGTTGAATAAGCGGTTAAGCTTCCTTAAATTCTAGGCGTTTTATGTGGCGAGGATGCTATGAGAGACATAATTGGTTCAAACTTTGAGGGATAGGTTTTTGTGGTGATTTTGAAAATGTATAGGACTCTGCTCATGAATTAAATATTAATATTTTTAATTGTGCAGAGTGTAGAAAACATACCTCGTTATTAAGATGAACCAAGTTCCTCACTAAGAATCCTCTTGATCATGCCTCAATTTACAAAAATAGAGAAAATTTTGTTAGAGATCAGTGAGTCATATCAACACATGTCACATGAGTATACTATTTATAGTATGAGACTGAGCAACGATTAATCTAGATATTTACACAAGTTTCAGATTTTCTAACCAATTATTTTTTCATTGTGCATTCTGAACCGGTTCTATTAGGTGATGTTAATCATCCCTAATTCTAACATGTTCCTTTCAAAGTACTCTCTACTCAGTAATTTAGTGAGGATGTCAGCAATTTACTTATTAGTAGCACAAAATTCTATAGAAATCAGTCATTTCTCATAGTTGTCCCTAAAAAAATGGTGTCTAACATCTATGTGCTTGGTTCTCTTATGATGAACCATGTTATTAGTCATACCAATAGCACTAGTGTTATCACAGAAAATAGGGATGCAACCAACTTCAATACCAAAATCCATCAACTGCTATTTGATCTATAGCAATTGAGCACATCAGGAAGCATCATCAACATACTCAACTTCAGCAGTGGATACAGCCACTGAATTTTGCTTCTTAGTAGCCCATGACACAAGACATGAACCAAGGAAGTTTGCCATACCTGAGGTGCTCTTCCTATCCACCAGAAAACCTGCATAGTTAGCATCAGCATATCCTACTAGGTTAAAGTTACTACCTTTTGGATACCAAAGACAAAGGTCTGTAGTGATTTTCAAGTATCTCAATATTCTCTTGACAGCAGTCAAGTGGGATTCCTTTGGGTTTTCTTGAAATAGAGCACAAAACCCTACACTGAAAATAATGTCAGGTCTGCAAGCAGTAAGATACAAAAGTGAACCAATCATACCCCTTTACAACTTCTGATCAATAGATGAACGAGGTTCATCTATGTCCAATTTTGTGGTTGTTGCAATAAGAGTGTCTATTTCTTTTGATTCTTCCATTTTAAACTTCTTAATCAATTCTTTTGCATATTTCTGTTGATGGATCATGGTTCTATTTGAATTTTGTTTAATTTGCAAGACTAAAAAAAAATTGAGCTCACCCATCATACTCATTTCACTCCCCATAAGTTTTGTAAATTCCTTTCTTAATTTTTCAATGGTTGCCCAAAAAATTATGTCATCCACATATATTTGTACTATAAGAAGGTCCTTACCTTTTTCTCTTAAGAATAGAGTGCTATCAATTTACCTCTCTTGTAGCCATGTTCAAGCAGGAATTTGGACATTCGTTCATACCATGCTCTAGGAGCCTGCTTTAGTCCATAGAGAGCCTTGTCTAATTTGTATACGTGTTCAGGACACTCTCTCAAACCCTAGAGGGTGTTTGACAAACACCTCTTCCTTTAAGTAGCCATTTAGGAAAGCAATTTTGACATCCACCTGATGAAGAGTAAATTCCATATGTGCTGCAAAGGCTATGAGGAGTCTTATTGCTTCCAATCTTGAAACTGGAGAAAAGGTCTCATCATAGTCTATGCCTTCCTCCTGGCTGTAACCTTGAACCACCAACCTTGCCTTGTTCCTCGTAACAGTTCCACCTTTATCAAGTTTGTTTCTGAAGACCCATTTAGTGCCAATTACTGGCATGTTCTTGGGTCTTGGAACCAGATTCCAAACTTGACTTCTTTCAAATTAATTGAGTTCATCTTGCATTGCATTCACCTAGTCTGCATACTGCAAAGCCTCAACAACATTTTTAGGTTCAATAAGAGATAGGAAATCATCAAAAGCACACAGATTCTTTATTTGAGATCTCGTTTTAATTCCAGATGTTGGATCAATAATTATGTTCTCAATGGGCTGAGAACTTTGATACTTGTTAAGGTTTCATAACTAATTGGTTTCTATTTGATGTTTCTCCCATGTTCTATTGCTGAGAAACATGCTCATGGACATGTTCCATTTGGGGATTAGATTCAACTCCCTTGTCAGGTTGGCCTGGATGGAAGAACCTGTTCCGTCACCTATTCCTTCTTCTGGAGCAACTTCATTTAACTCTTTTACCAGCCCAATAGCTTCATCTTCATGTTCCTGTCTCTCAGAAAGAATGCTAGTTTCATCAAAAACTATATGTACACTTTCTTCTATACACATAGTTTTTTTTTGTTGTATACTTTATTAGCTTTGCTATGTGAAGAATATCCCAAGAATACTCCCTCATCACTTCTGGGGTCAAACTTACCTAGGGAGTCTTTTCCATTATTGAGCACAAAGCACTTGCATCCAAATGCCTTAATATGGGATATATTTGGTTTTCTCCCTTTAAGTAACTCATAGGGAGTCTTATCTACAAGAGGTCTAGTCATGCACCTATTAATGATGTAACATGCAGTATTTATAGCCTCTTCCCAAAAGCTATGGGGCAGTTTACTCGAAAGAAGCATAGTCCTAACCATATCTTCAAGAGTCCTATTCTTTCTTTCAACTACTCCATTTTATTGAAGAGTCCTAGGGGCGAAAAAATTATGATCTATACCATGCTCATCACAAAATTCAGCAAACTTAGCACTTTCAAATTTAGTTCCATGATCAGACCTAATTGATGCGAGTTGAATACCTAGTTGTTTTTGAGTTTTTCTAACAAAGGCAGTAAATATGCCAAATTCTTCATCCTTAGATGCTAAAAACAATGTCCAAGTAAACCTAGAGCAAACATCAACAAGCATCATCACATATTTCTTACCACCTTTTCTTAATATTCTAATTGGACTACAGAGATCCATATGAACCAATTCCATCGACCTAGTCATGCTTACTACTTTCTTGCTTTTAAAAGAGGAACTTACCTGCTTCCCCCTTGCACAAGCCTCACAAACTTTGTCTTCCTTAAACTTGATATTAGGCAGCCCTATCACCAGGTCCTTGGAGACTAATTTGTTGAGTTGACTTAGACTTGCATGTCCAGGTCTTTTGTGCCAAATGAGGGGATCATTGTCCAACACACTTAGACAAGTGAATTCATTTTCTGAAAGAGTGGACAGATCTACAATATATATATATATATATATATTGTTTACTCTTTTTCCCTGCAAAACAATCTTATACGGTAAGATTTATCACAAAATATTTGGTAGAGGTGAATTCTACCGAGTTACCTCTGTCACACAGTTGTGATACACTGATTAGGCTATATTTCAAGCCACCTATCAAGTAGACATTCTCAATGGACTATGAGTCTGTCTTACCTACCTTTCCAACCCCAATGATCTCACTTTTCTTACCATTTCCAAAGAAGACATTTCCTCCTTTGAGGTCCTCATGTGAAAGGAAATGGTTCTTGCTACCAATTATATGCTTTGAGCAGCCACTATCCATGTACTATATTTGGATGCTTCCCTTCACTTTGACCTGCAAGAAAAAAATCAGGGGTTAGTCTTAGGAACCCAAACTAGTTTGGGTCCCTTTCTATAGGCAAAATGATGAATTAAATTCTTTTTAGCCCATCCTCATAGCCTATTTTTCCCTAGAACAAAGGTTTTGTTCTTCTGATTTGCCTTTTCTTTTGCATTACATTCACTTTTAAAGCATGTTTGGAAAGCCACCTTGGAAATAGATTTGGGTGTAATTGGATGTAATTACACAGTTTGGCATGTTTGTTTGGCCAAGTAATTACTTGATCAACATGGAATTGGGTGTAATTGAAGGGGTGTAATTGAAGGGGTGTAATTACACTCTCCAATTCTCAAGGGGGAGGTAAGAATTGGTGGTAATTACACTGTGTAATTACACTGTGTAATTACAAGGTTACCTTTTAGTTTCTTTCTTTTTTTGTTTTTATTTTAATTTATTTTCTTTATAACTTTTCATTTCTATTATTTTAATTTTTTAATTTTGTTTTTAATTTTTTTAATTTCTTTTGAAATTTTAAATATATTTTTCTTTGTACATGATTTATATCTTTTATTTCTCTAACTTTACTTCTTGTGATTCCATGTAATTGCTTATATTTTATTTTTTATTTATTTTATTATTCTATATTTTAAAACTACACCTCCTAATATTAGAAATAGTGAGTCACTAATAACTTGGCATATAATGAATGATGCAATTAAAGTGGAATTCCGTTGTTGAATTTGGTTGTAAACTTATCATATTTCCTAATCTTAAGTTGCAGTAGGACTTACTATTATTATGTTGGAATTCGACATTTGTTATACTACTTTATTTTTTAATTTTTGAAATTGTGTTATTTTGTGGTTCCAATTTATTTGTTTTAGTAGTATTGGTTCACATTGTATGTGTTCATTTTTTAGTTAGATTTGATAGATTAGTTTTGTCAAATATTTGAATAATGTTATGACACTATTTATAAATATTAATTTATTTTATCAATCATGAATTCCATGATGTTCTTACAAAAAGTATATTTAATATTTCTAAGTAACTAAACTAAATATTATTAATTTTAAAAATATATAAAAATTATTTTTACAATATTAGTTATAAGTATACAATTACTAATTAATATATATTCATGAAAAAAATATACATCTTAAATATCAAATATATTATCATTTATACTTGTAAAAATTTATAGGCTTTATTATATTAATTTTTACGTTTTGATAATTACTTAATTTAAAATTTATTCTAACTGTGTAATTATACTTGTACAATCAAACAGTAAACTTGTAATTACACTGTAATTACACTATGAGAAACAAATAGGTCGTTATAATTACACAACTGTATAATTTCTAAGCTGTGTAATTATTACCTTAGTAATTACACCAATTCCAATTACAGGGTGGCTTTCCAAATAGACTCTTAAAGTGACCAGTCTTTCCACAGTGTGTGCATATTTTATTTTCAGGAAGTGTGATATACTTGCTTTTGGGATCCCACTTAGATGCTAGGGTCCCATAGCCAAGTCCTCTCTTATTGCTACTATGATGTTCTTCTAGCCAAGATAGTGCATCAGATGACTTATTCCATTTGCAAGTTCTGTCTACTTCATGCTTAACCTTACATAGATCTTCTTTTAGGACTCTTATCTGCTCATCCTTTTGTACAACTCATCCTTCATTTTTCCTAAATTTTCTTCTAAGGTGAGATGTATGTGATCAACTTTCTTTTTACCTGTTCCTAATTTCAATTTTAAATTTTCAGATCTAAGCTCTAACACAGTGGTATCAAGTTCAAGAACCTGGTTCTTCAACTCAGTATTTTTACTATCACTTTCACTAGCCCTGAGTTCTAGATTCTTGCACTTAGCTTTCAAGATTACACATTCCTTAGACAGCTTTTCCTTTTCATTGTTTATGACCTCTGACTTATCAATGAAATCTAGTAGTAACTCAGATAGCCTTTCTTTAGACAAATATTTAATCTTGTCGTTAAGATGAATCACACTTACCTCTTGTTCATCATCTAATTCTCCAATGGCCATAAGTGCTTGTTCATCTCCATCTTCATCTTATGAATCCTCATATGAGCTTTCTCCCCAGGCAGCAACCACAACCTTCATTGATCCTTTATTCTTCTTGGGATGAACCTGTTCCTTCTTCTTATTGCTTTGTTCAGACCTTTCCTTCTTCCATTCTATTTCCCATTGAGGATAGTTTTTGATCATATGATCAGTCTTACCACACTTGTAATAGCCCTCGTTGGTCTGTTTTCAGGGACCCTTGGTTTATTATAAGTTGCACCTCTTGAAGAACCCTTTCCTCTCATTAGATACTTCTTGAAGTCCCTCGTGATCATAGCCATTTCATCTTCCTCTAGATTTGCACCTTCAGCAATTCAGAGAGCCAGACTTCTTTCTTTCTTGGGAGCATCCATATTCAAGGTCTGCCTTCTCAGTTCATAAGCAGTGAGATTTCTAATTAGCTTGTCCAACTTAAGAGTGATAATGTTCTTTGACTCCTGAATAGCAGTGATTTTGCTTTCCCAAGTAACATGTAAAACCCTTGTCAGAATTTTTTCAACCTTGTCTTCTTTAAGGATAATCATTCCAAGAGACTTAAGTTCATTTGTTAGTATTTTGAACCTCATGTACATTGATAAATAGGGAATATGATGTATTTTACACCCCTTCTTACTTGAGTTTTGATTAGAAATGTGTACAAAATCGTCCCAAAGGCTTACATGTTGTACTTGATTGCAGGATTTGGTCAACAAGGTGATAATTTGTCAAAACCAGCTCAAAAAGGAGTGAAACATGCACACGTACCAAGAACAAGACCAAGCACAGTGTAACAGGACCAAAGCTGCCACACTCCATTCTGTGAGGTCCGCAAAGAGGAGGTTCAGAGAGATGCTCAATTCAGACATTCAAGCAATGCGGCCGCAAATCATTTCATGAGGACCATATTAGCTTCATTGCGTCCACACTCAATTTTGTGCGGTCCGCAAAGCTGGAGTTCAGAGAGTTGCTAATTTTGGGGATCATAGCCAATGCGGTCTGCGGTACTTTTTATGCGCACCGCAATAGAAGCCACCGCGACCATGGAGCATTTTGTGCGGCCTGCAGTGGCCAAGTTCAGAGAGCAAAAGTTTAAGCCAAGGAGCCTCAGTGCGGCCGCACTCAATTTTGTGCGGTCCACACTACCGCAAGAGTATTTTTGTCCAGAAAATTTGGCCTAGTATAAATAGTTTCTTTTCCCCGTTTTCAGGTCATCAATTGTAATTTTAAGCAGCGCTACGCTCGTGAAAAATGTTCTTTTACCATTTTGAGTAATTTTATGATAGTTTTATCATTGAATCTTCAAGTTTTAGTTAGTAATTAAATATTATGGGTTTTTATTCATCTAATTCTTTGTTTTCTTCTATTATCATGAGTAGCTAGACCATTAGCTAGGACCGTGGCTCAACCCTAGTGTAGGTATTTGATGAGTCTTGTGTTTTAAGGCTTGAATGTCTATGGCTGTTTGATATTTGGACTAATTTATGGTTTCAATATTGAATTAGTGGTTACAAACAATAATTTATGCCTATTTCACTTGGGCTTTTCTTGAGAAAGAGAGCTTAAGTCTAGAAAAATTAGTACAACAAGGAATTGGAGCGTATTCAAGAGATTGATAGCCGTAATTAAATGGTTAAACCTAGAGATAGTAATACTCGACTTGAACCTTAGTTGCTTGCACAAATTATCATACCCAATTGGTCTTGAGAAAGTCAATTAGGGCAAAATCGCTCAAATTACCGAGAGGTATAGAGTGAAAAGTATCGTGAAATGGTTATATCGTAATCCCCAAATATGACAACCTAGCCTTAGACTCGAGAACCCGTCAAGTATCCACCTAGGACAAAGTCACTTCCCTAGTGTCTTTTAACTATTTAGACAACCTTCAATAGTTTACCCTTAGCATAATTTAGCATCTTAGTAGTATAAATTTAGAAGTAATATCAAATCCAACTATGTTTAGAAGTGCAATTAGGAACAATTACAAAACTCCAATTTTGATAGAAACTCAATTCCCATCTCTAGCTCCCTCTGGAAATCGATCCCGGCCTTCTCGGATAAAAGCTGCTTCGAACACTCTTGCTACTTTGTAGTAGTACAAGGTTGGCCTTGATCACTTTTTGGTGCCATTGCCGGGGAGCTAACGGTTTTGGATATCTATTTAAATAGTTTTGTGTATTGTTCTTCTTTCCTTCTGCATTACTAAATTGTATGTGTCACAACTTCAGGTACAAAATGGCAGCAAACAACAATGACCCTCTTGGAAATGTGATTGCGGGGAAGGAGGTAGATGATATCAGAGATGATGAGGTGCCTCTTGTACCTCAAGGACAATGTAGAGGTTACAAGGCCAATGCCAATGAAGATATTCCAGACCCTCCTCCATTACCTCCAAGAGTGGATCCTCGAGTACTTCCCAACCAAGGCTATGCTAGTGCAATTGTCCCGCCCAGGATTCGGGCGGACAATTTTCAAATTGCTAATGTGGTGCTAGAATTGTTGGAGAAGCAAGGGTATTTCACGTGTGATCCCACTCAGAATTCTTACAAATATCTCAAGGGTTTCGTGGATACCTGTTGGGGGAGCAAGCAAACTAATGTGTCTGAGGATGCACTTCGGTTGGGACTCTTCCCATTTTCACTTATAGGGAAGGCATTGGTTTGGCTTGAGCAACTTACCAACCACTCCAACACTACTTGGGATGAGTTGGCAGATAAGTTCATTGAAAAGTTTTTCTTATCGGGGCACATGGAAGAATTGAGGGATGAGATCTTAGCTTTCAAGTAGGAGCCCACTGAACCATTACACGAGATTTGGGAAAGATATAGAACCATGGTGAAGGAATGCCCCAACAATGATATGATTGAGGTAATGATGCAACAGACTTTCTATCGAGGCATCAACATAACAAATCAATGCATAGTGAACCAATTTGCTAGGGGTAATTTCATGAAGCTGACTTATGATGAGGTTTGTGACATTCTTAATGTGATGGCGGACACGTCCTTCGCTTAGCAAAGTAGAGACACATGATCATGGGCAGGCTATAGCAGAGCTTACAACAACAATGAACCAGCTAGCAAAGTCACAGTTAAGACAGGTTTAAAATCCACGCCAAGTAAATGCTATGGAGAGTGTCAACATGCTAATGAACAAAAGAAGACAAAGAGGTCAACAAAACCAAAGGGAGTTTGGATCAATTTGACAATGATTATGGTGGATTCCAAGATGATAGTTACGATGGTCAAAATGAAGAACTGCAATATGTGAACAATTATCAGAACCAAAGGGGGAATTCTTCTAACCAACAAAAATGGATCCCCTAAGGCAACTGGGGCAATCAATAACAACAAGAGAATAGTAATTGGGGAAAAAACCAAAATTCCAATTGGGTAAATCGGAGCAATAATCAGAACAATAAGGGAAATTGGAATGGCAAAAATAACAAATAGGGTGGTAACAACAATCAGTGAGGTTAGAACAATGGCAATCAATGAAATCGGGGGCAAGACTTTCAAAGGCTCCCAATGTATCAACAACCGAACAATCCACCCCCATTTCCATCCTAGGTTCCTAGTTCTTCAAAAAATGACATGGGGAGAATTGGAATGATGTTTGAACAGATGATGAAACAGAACGCGGATTCTGATGCTCAGTTGTCTTCCGACAATACTTCAATTAGGAATTTGGTGGTTCAATTAGGCCAAATCTCACAGTCCTTGAATACTTTCCCTAAGAAGGCTCTACAAAGTGATACGGTAGCTAACTCAAAGGGTGGGAACAATCATATTATGGAAGTAACTACAAGGAGTGGACGAGGCGGTGATGAGAATGCCTCTAAACAAAAGCAAATTTTGAGTGATGAAGTTGAGTTGCAAGAGGATGAAGTCCCTTTGATGGTTGAAAATGTGATTGATGAGAACGTGAATGAAAAAGTGAGGATTGATATACAAGATGCTAAGGTGGAGACTTATAATGACATGATCATGTCTAGGGAACATGTAATAGACATGCTGGAACCAGTTGTGGCTAAATCTAAGGCTACTTTGCCAAGGCCACCTCCATCTTATCCTCAAAGGCCCGCGAAGTAGAAAAATGAGAATCCGTTTAAAAAATTTATGGACATGATGAAGAGCCTATCCATTAATGTACCTTTTGGTGGAGGCCTTTGAACAAATGTCGGACTGTGCTAAATTCATGAAGGACTTGGTGATAAAGAAAAGATCCATGGATTGAAAAACTATCAAGATGACCGACCAAGTTAGTGTAATAGTCCAATCAATGGCCTCGAAGCTAGAAGATCCCGGTGCTTTCACCATTCCTTTCACCATTAGGAGTGCGGACTTTGCTAAAGCTCATTTGGGGGAAAGTATCAACTTGATGCCCTACTCAGTTTTCAAGACTTAGGTTATTAGGCAACCGAGGCCGACTTCCGTGAGATTGCAAATGGCGGATATAACTATGAAGATACCATTGGGTATTATTGATGATGTTCTTGTCCGGGTTGACAAATTTATCTTGCCAGTTGAGTTTGTGATCTTGGATTTTGTGGTAGATTATGAGGTTCCAATCATATTAGGAAAATCTTTCCTTACTACTGGGAATGCCTTAGTTGATGTGGAAGCAGGGGAACTCACCTTCCGGTAGGTGATGAGAAATTGGTCTTTCATGTGTACAAGTCAATAAAGCAGCCCAACAGTTCTAAAGTGTGTTCTTTTGTGAAAATTGTCACAGCAGTGATTGTTGATGATACAAGTGTAATGATCAATGTGGAGGACCCTCTGAAGGCCGTATTGTTGAATCTTGATGTAAATGATGATGAAGGCCGAGTGGAGTGTGTGAATGCTTTACATAGGACGAGATCTTACTATTATGAGCCTAGGAAACTATCTTTGGACCTTGAAAATAGGAAGACTCCACCAACAAACCTTCAATTGAGGAACCTCCAGTGTTGAAGTTGAAGTCGTTGCCTCTACACCTCAGGTATGAGTTCTTAGGCCCTAGTTCAACTTCTCCAGTTATTCTTTCCTCTTGTCTTACTAACATGCGGGTTGATGCCACTTTGGCGGTACTCCAAAAGTGGAAAAAGGCAATTGGATGGACTTTAGCTGATATTCAGGGATAAGTCCCTCATTTTGTATGCACAAGATTATTCTGGAAGATGATGCAAATCCCTCCTTGGAACATCAAAGGAGGTTGAACGAGGCAATACAAGAAGTCGTGAAAAAGGAGGTGATCAAGTGGTTGGATGTCGGGTAGCTCTTGGACTTCGCCGGTGCAATGTGTACCAAAGAAGGGTGGCATGACTGTGGTTGCAAATTTGCAAAATGCATTGATTCTTACCAGAATCATCACAGGTTGGAGGGTATGCATGGACTACCGCAAGTTGAATAAAGTGACCCGCAATGATCACTTTCCATTGCCTTTTCTTGATCAGATGTTAGATCGATTTGCTGGGCGTGTCTTCTACTGTTTCTTGGATGGGTATTCTGGATACAACCAAATCTTGATTGCTCTAAAAGATTAGGAGAAGTCCACATTCACTTGTCTGTATGGCACTTTTGCCTTTTCGAGGATGCCTTTTGGGTTGTGCAATGCACCGACTAGATTTATAACGATGTATGATGGCCATTTTCACCGATATGGTGGAAGATATTTTGGAGTTGTTCATGGATGATTTAGTGTTGTGGGTGATTCATTTGATGAATGTTTGAAAAATCTGGATAGATGTTGGCTCGTTGTGAGGAAACCAATCTTATTCTTAATTGGGAGAAATGACACTTCATGGTTGAAGAAGGCATAGTTCTTGGGCATAAAATTTCAAAACATGGTATAGAGGTGGACAAAGAAAAAATTGATGTGATTTCAAGGCTCCCTCCCCCACCTCTGTCAAGGGAGTTCGAAGTTTTCTTGGGCATGTGGGGTTCTACTGGAGATTTATCAAAGACTTTTCGAAGGAAGTGAACCCTTATGCAAGTTATTGGAAAAAGATGCCAAGTTTGTGTACGATGAGAGATGTATGCACACCTTTTAATTTCTCAAGCACAAGTTCACCACCACTCCTATCATTACCGCACCTAATTAGAGTTTTCCCTTTGAGCTCATGTGTGATGTGAGCGATGTTGCGGTTAGGGCAGTTTTGGGTCAAAGAATGAACAAAATGTTTCATCCGATGTACTATGCGAGCAAGACAATGTATGATGCTCAAGTGAACTACATGGTGACTGAGAAAGAGCTTTTGGCTATTATGTTCGCAATTGAGAAATTTCAGTCGTATCTTATGGGTGCCAAGGTCATAGTCTATACTGATCAAGCCGCACTCTGGTACTTGATGGTGAAGAAAGATTCGAAAGCTATACTGATGCGATGTGTCTTGTTACTTCAAGAGTTTGATTTGTAGATTGTGGACCTGAAGGGTAGTGAAAGCCAAGTGGCGGACCACTTGTCCCACTTGGTGGAGGAGGGGAGGATTCATGATGGCCTAGAGATCAATGATTCATATCCTGATGAACAAATCCTTTCGGTGTTGATGAATGTTATGCCATGGTGTGCGGGCGTTGCTAATTTTCTTGTGACTGGAATAATCCCGTGTGAGCTCTCTTCTAACCAAAGAAAGAAGCTCAAATGGGATACATTGGATTTTTATTGGGATGAGCCGTACTTATTTAAGATTTGCATATGGTGTGATTCAAAGGTGTGTCTCGGAGTAGGAGAAATTGAGTATCTTAGAGGCTTGTCATTTCTCTCCCTATGGTGGCCATCATGGTGGGAAGATGGACGGCTTCAAAAGTTCTTAGTTATGGGTTTTATTGGCCAAATTTGAACAAATATGCAAGTGAATTTGTGAAGAGGTGCGACAAATGTCAAAGAGCGGGTGGAATTTCAAAGAAAGATGAGATGCCTCTCAATACCATTCTTGAGGTCAATATTTTTTATGTATGGGGCATTGATTTTATGGGACCGTTTGTGAGATCATGTGGGAACACATATATTCTTGTGGCGGTTGACTATGTTTAAAAGTGGGTGGAAGCCATGGCTTTACCCAACAATGAGGACCGGAGTGTTGTTGCTTTTCTCAAGAAGAGCATTTTTACAAGGTTTGGCACTCCTCGTGCAATCATAAGTGATGGGGGGTCTCATTTTTCTAATAGAGCTTTTGACACTTTACTTGCAAAGTATGTTACCAACCACAACGTTTCTACTCCTTATCATCCGCAAGCGAGTGGCCAAGTTAAAGTCTCAAAACACAGAAATCAAGAGTGTATTGTCAAAGACAGTCAATGTAAATAGGACAGATTGGTCAAAGAAGTTGGATGATGCTCTATGGGCTTATATGACTGCTTATAAGACTCCGATTGGTATGTCTCCATATTGGTTGGTGTTTGGTAAAGCTTGCCATCTACGGTTGAGTTAGAGCACAAAGCCAAGTGGGCCTTGAGAAAGCTGAATCTTGAATGGAATGTGGCAGAAAATCTTCTTGTAGAGTAGCTTAATGAACTTGAAGAATTTCAATTCCATGCCTACTCCAGGTCATCCTTGTACGAGGACAAGATGAAGTACCTTCATGATGAATATGCTCGTGGCAAAGAGTTCAAAGTGTTTGATTTGGTTCTCTTGTTCAACTCTCGGTTACATCTGTTTTCGGGAAACTTTAAGTCGAAATGGAGTGGACCTTTTGAAGTGGTGTTTGTGACTTCGTTTGGTGCACTTGACTTGAAGAAAAAAAATGGGGAGGTTTTCAGAGTTAATGGGCACATGGTCAAGCACTACCTTGGAAAAATTGATGACAGCGACATGGTGGCACTTCTTTATCTAAAGTAATTTGATGGTAACCTACGTCGTGTCGCGATGTTAAATCGGGCGCTTCTTGAGAGGCAAACCATGTGTCTTTCTTTTTGTTTTTCTTTGATTTTTTTGTAGTATAGGATTTATTTTGTACTGACTGGTTGTGATATGCTGTAAGATTGTGTTGATGCAGTGCATGATCAAGTTGAAAAATGATCACTCTCTGAAGTTTGCAATGCAGACCACACTTCATTTTATACGGCCGCAAAGGCCTTTGTGCGGGGGGCAAGAAATCAATGCAAACTGCATAAAGGGAGGAAGTCTCTGAAGTTCTCCACCGCGGCTGCATTGCATTTTGTGAGGTCCACGGTGGACCACTTCGGTCACACTGGGTTTCTTGCGGTCCGCAGTGGCCAATTTCTTAGTGTTTCATGGTTTTGAGCACCATGGACCGCTGTGCCATTTTGTGCGGACCATGGTTGATTTTGTGTGTTTCGTAGTGGCCAACTTCTCAGTGCTTCATAGTTTTCAGCACCGCGGACCGCGGTGCCATTTTGTGCGGTCCACGATGGGTAGGTGAGATGGGGCCCAGGACCTTTTTCTATAAATAGGACATGAGGCCCTCCATTTGAACTTTTCGATCTTTTTACTCTCAGAAGCCTAAAAAATTACTGTTTATCGCCCTAAATTGCACGAATTCAACTGTTTAGTCTCGATTAATCATCAGTACATCTCATTTCTAGTAATTCTAATTCCTTAGTAGTTATTTAATTTTGCTATTTTCTTTTGACTTTCATTTTCTCTTAGTTTTTCTCTTTTTTCTTCCCGTTCTTCTTTTAATTTGGTTGCATAGGTTAGTTAATCTTGTTTTAATTAGGAATAATTAGTTACAAAACTAATACAACACCTAGGGAATCATTAATAGGTGAAATTTTGGACTAAAAATGTGATAAACTTGAACCCTAGGTTGGTGTTGCTGTTGGGCACTCACCATGGACCGCGGTGGATTTTGTGCAATCTGTAGTGCCTCTGTGCAGTCCGTAATACTATTTTGTGCGGACCACAGTGGAATAAGTTCTTAAAGCTGACACTTTGGAACACGACCGCAATGGATTTTGTGTGGTCTGCGATTCCTTAATGCGAACTGTAATCTATTTTGCGGTCCACGGTGCATAGATTCATAGAGTAGGTAGTTTGAACCCCAACTCTGTGCGGATCGCAATGGATTTTGTGCGGTCCGTGGTAGCCTCTTTGCAGCTGCACCTCAATTTGTGCGGTCCGCATTTTGCAACTTTTGACTGTCTGCAACAATTTTTCTACAATTTTGAATTTAATTGATTCTACTGATACTAACAAGGCTCAACTGACTGTTGCTTGCATACAATGGTGAAATCACGAGGCAAAGGTGATAAACAATCAGGACAAGGAGAGTCCTCCCGGGGTAGAGGAAAGGGTATGATCAAATTGACCCCACAAGTCCGACAAAACATAAAAACACTAGGGGTCTCATAATGGCTGCTGATAGAGCCCTTGACCAATTGGAGAGTGAGTATGCACCTTTCCGGGAGGCATCATCAGATTTCGTGCCAGAGAATGTTCCTAACTGGCTGGAGAGAAACAGGTTGAGAGATCCACCTCCAGTCTCTCCCACTGCCCAAGAATCAGTGCGTATATCTTCTGAGTCGTCTGAGGGCTCAGCCGTAGGCAGTGGAAATGAATATTCCACCTCTCCTATAACTTCACTATTCGGAGAGGGTACCGTAGCAAAAGAAGAGGAAAAAGTAGAAGGGGGTGAGCCCCAAGTGGGAGGAGTAGATAGAACTAGGAACTCAGAGACATGGAAGGATAGATTTGTTAGTGAGGTAGCCTACCACAAATTCAGAGAATGGTGGCCAGAAAGGAAGTTGATACCCGAGCAAAAGTTCATTATAGATGACCTTTTGCCTCACAACCCCAATATGCTGGGGCAGTTCAGAGCGAGAGCTGGTTGGGAGTATTTCATAGGCGACGTAGAGGATGCCAATGAGCATTTAGTGAAGGATTTCTACACAAATGTTGCCCACATCAAAAAGGGCACCACAGTGACCAAAGTGCGGAACTTGAAGGTGAAATTTGATGGCAAGACAATAAATGATTACCTGGGCTTCCCGGAGGAGAATGAGTCATTGTATTTGGAGAATATGGAATCGAGTGAGACTGCTTATCCTTGGTTGGCAGATTACTTGGCAATCCCAGGTACCACCCAAGATTAGTTGACTGTGGGAGTGAAGATTCTGAGGCGAACATTAAACTTTGAAGCTAAAGGGTGGGAAACATTGGTGTATAGCAGGCTAGACCCCACCACTCACGAAAACTCACTCTCTATTCACCGAGATATATTGGTGGCATCGATCATGGTATGGTACCCGATTAACATCGGGAATGTAATGTCTCGGGTAATTACATGGGTGGTGAATGAAGGTGACATATCTTATCCCTTTCCCAAATTCCTGACCATGTAACTTGAGGACTTGGATGTGGAGAAGTGGAAATTTGATATAAAAGTAAAAGCAAAGGCACCGTTATCCTGGTATAGCATGTAGGGTGATGACAACTCTAAAGGTAAGCACTACAAAGGCAAAGCCACTACTTCAACTAGCCAGTCTGAAGAGCCAGTAGTAGTGGCTCCTACTCAGCCTCCTCCCACCACAACAGACATGGCCCTAGGACCCTCTACTTATGCAACTCTAAAGATTCCCTTATCCACTACATACCCCTTGGCTGTCCACCGCCTGAGCTAGGCCCTCTCCAGCATCAACAACTGGATGCAGATAGCAACTACTAAGCCGTCTGTACTATCTACTACGGTGGCAGCCCAGTCAGCACCTCCTCCTCCGTAGGTCAAGGAGCTTCTGGACAACCAGAGGAAGCTCCTAGAGAATCAGAAATTGGTTATGGACGCTGTTGATTCACATGGAAAGGCACTAAAGGAGCTTGCTAGGGAGGCGAAGAAAATAAGAAAGACTCGGGCTTAAAAGGGTCGATGAAGGAGCTAAGGGTAGAGGTAAATAGGTTGAAGGCGGATCACTTGCCTCTAGACCTATTATTGCATGACCCGGTGCTAGCAGCCCAGCCTCAGCCAGAGCAGGAGTCAGAAAGGCCTTCCAAGAGGAAGAGGGTGATTCCCCGCTCTGATAATGCAGTCATACAGTTGGAGGACCCGTAGGGAGGTTCCTCCAGCCAGCCCCAGGACTTAATCTAGGTCGAGGGCCCGGTCCTTGTAGAGCCATAGATCACAGGGAGCCAGTCATAGGTTCCCGAGCAGAGAGAGGACCCAATGAACCAGACTCAGGATCCTATGCAGACGGAGGGCCCATAACGAGTTTCTTTTTCCTCTCCTCTTTATTTTGTGCTTATTTTGGTTAGTTGGCATTGAGGACAATGGAAACTTTCATTTCAAGGGGTAGCCCTATTTGGATATTTGGATGACTATATATATGATAATATTTTATGCTTTTTTTCTTTTTATCTTTGGTATGTATATAATTTTATCATTTCATTGCACTTTTCATACTTTTACTTTACTTTGGGTCTACATATAAAGTTATGTTCTTATGTATATATTCATTCTCCCTATTGTATATTCGGCTAAATCATCTCTTGTACATATTCATTTTAATTTCCGCATTTTTCCTTTCTTAGCTTCTTATTTTATATTCGTAACTTCTTATTTTGAGTTTTTGCAATAAGCCTTTAGTTTTCTTAATGCCACGGTTCTTTTCAAAGGCGGAATTTGTGTGAACCGGGTGGCTCTTCCCGATGATGGATGGCATGAAAACCTTCTTAAGGGTTTGATTATGTTTTATTTTTGTTTTTAGTAGTTTGTTAGTAAGAGTACCTCAAGAAAAGCTTCACTTAGGCCTAACACATTTTCTTTGATCCTATGGTTAAAGACAAATTGTTGTGTATATGATGGTGAAAGTAGTGACCTTGAGACTCTTTTGTTGGCCGATAATTATCAAGTGTTTTTTCGGGACCATTGTGCTGCTCAAATCTGAGCTAAGGTTGTTGTGGGCCCCCGACTCTGTCTCTTTAGCAATCCCGTAGCTTATGTGGTGAGAATTTGAATTGCAAGTCCAAGTCCCGAGCCATTAGTCTAGAACTTGCCCTGAATATTTGTCTAAGTGAATTTCTAAGTGTAGTTTGACTTGATATATGATTATAGGCTCTCCTTGATCCGAATGATATCTTGAGCACTTCTATAGCCTACTAATGATAATATCCCTAGTCAACCCTTTTGAGCCATAGACCTTTTTCTTTCAAAAACCATGATACAAGCCTTTACCCGTTCTAAAAATACCCTCTCTTAGCACCCGATCTTTCCTTAGCACAAGGAAAAAATATAAGTTCGGGGGGAGAGATGAGGAATGCAACAAAGTGGTGAAAGGTACAAAATTAAGAAAAGGAAAAGCAATGAAAAAAGGAAGAAAATAAAAAAGACAAAAAGAATGTTCAACATAGAAAAGAATGAAGGGATTCGATAAAAGAAAAGAATGAAAGGTGTGGAAAGTTGAGAAAGGAGAAAAAGATTAGAAATGAACAATAAAGAGTGACAGTGTGTCTCTATAACCCCTTATAAAGAAGAGAAATGACTTAAAAAGTCAAGTGAATGTGTGCCAAAATGAAGCAAAAGAAGTGCTAAAGGGAAGATGGAACCTACTTAGACCAAACATTTCCTACCATGAACCAAAAGCCTTCACTATGTCTCCACAAAATCGCTATATGATCTCAAGTTGAATGAAGCTTGTGACTTTTCTTTGAGAGAGATAAGTGTATTTCCAGTAACCTCGTTGTGAGTGCTACAATCCTAAAAGTGATGTTTTCTTAGGGAGAGTAGAGGATGTGTGAGTTTGGGTTCCATAATGACCAAAGTAATAGAAATGAGTTTCTTTGATGTGTTGAGTCAACTCTTGATGCTCTTGTGTCGCACTAATTCCATGGTGCTTAAAAAAGTGAATGTTGTTAATGATTCATTTGAATTGTGGGCAATTATTAGTCCCAATTGATGCTAGATGAGGTCACTTTAGGTTGGCTAAATTTTCTTGGATTTACTCTTAAGGGGTGGGTCTTATTTTGTTTGCTTGAGGACAAGCAAAAGCTAGGGAATATGATGCATTTTACACCCTTTCTTACTTGAGTTTTGATTGGAAATGTGTACAAAATAGTCCCAAAGGCTTACATGTTGTACTAGATTGTAGGGTTTGGTCAACAAGGTGACAATTCATCAAAACCAGCTTAAAAAGGAGTGAAACATGCGCAAGTAACAAGAACAAGACCAAGCACAGTCTAATAGGACCAATGCGGCTGCAATCCATTCTGTGCGGTCCGCAAAGAGGAGGTTTAGAGAGGTGCTCAATTCAGACATTCAAGCAATGCGGCCGCAAAGCATTTCATGCGGACCGCATTGGCTTTATTGTGGCCGCACTCAATTTTGTGCGGTTCGCAAAGCTGGAGTTCAGGGAGTTGCTAATTTTGGGGATCATAGCCAATGCGGTCAGAGATACTTTTTATGCGGACCGCAATAGAAGCCACCGTGGCAGCAGAGCATTTTGTTCGGCCCGCGGTGGCCAATTTTAGAGAGCAGAAGTTTAAGCCAAGGAGCCTCGGTGCGGCCACACTTGATTTTGTGCGGTCCGCACTACCCTTGCAGGGGTATTTTATTCCAAAAAATTGGTCTAGTATAAATAGTTTTTTTTTCATTTTTAGGTCATCAGCTGTAATTTTAAGTAGTGATGCACTCATGAAAAATGTCTTTTTACCATTTTGAGTAATTTTACGATAGTTTTATCATTAAATGGTCAAGTTTTAGTTAGTAATTAAATATTATGGGTTTTTGTTCAAATAATCTTTGTTTTCTTCTATTATCATGAGTAGCTAGAGTTATGGCTCAACCCTAGTGTGAGTATTTGATGGGTCTTGGTTTTAAGCTTGAATGTCTACGGGTGTTTGATATTTGAAAATTTATGGTTTTAATATTGAATTAGTGGTTGCAAACAATAATTTATGCCTGTTTGACTTGGGCAATTCTTGAGAAAGATAGCCTAAGTCTAGGAAAATTAGTCCAATAAGGAATTAGGGCGTATTCAAGAGATTGATAGCCTCAATTAAAGGGTTATACATAGAGATAGTAATACCCGACTTTAACTTTAATTGATTGCACAAATTATAATAACAAATTGGTCTTGAAAAAGTCAATTAGGGCAAAATCACTCAAACTATCAAGTGGTATAGAGTGACAAGTATCATGCAATGATTATATCGTAATCCCCAAATATGGCAACCTAGCCTTATACTCGAGAACCCTTCAAGTATCCACCTAGGAGAAAGTCACTTCCCTAGTGCCTTTTAACTATTTAGACAGCCTTTAATAATTTACCCTTAGCTTAAATTAATTTAGCATCTTATTAGTATAAATTTAGAAGTAATATCAAATCCAACTACGTTTAGAAGTGCAATTAGGAACAATTACGCAACTCCAATTTAGATAGAAACTCAATTCCTATCTCTAGCTCCATGTGGAAATCGATTTCGACCTTCTCGGGTAAAAGCTGCTTCGACCACTCTTGATACTTTGTAGTAGTACAGGGTTGTCCTCGATCATACATATCTTGGATGGTTTCTCCTTCTTTCATAGTGAAATTCTCAAATTGAGAATACAACAATGTTCCTCTTGATCTCTTCACTTGAGGAGTTCCTTTATGAGCCACTTGTAAAGTGTCCCAAATTTCCTTAGCAGTAGTGCAACTTTGATTTCTACTGTACTCATTTAGACCAAGTCCACACACAAGCCATTTGTTGGCCTTAACATTATTTTCCCACTTCTTCAAGTCCTCACTAGTGCAGTCAACTCTAGTCTTTGGCACATCCACTCTTTTTGCATTCTTCTTCATTGTAGCCAGGGGACCATCAATAATGATGTCCCAGGGTTCATAGTCCTCTCCGATGATATGATCTCTCATCTTGTTTTTCCACTAGGAGTAGTACTGGACATTAAAGAGTGGATGCCTAGTAGTGGATTGTCCTTACCAGTTTCCAGGCGGTGCACTCATCTTGATCTATTCCTAAGGTGTTAACCTCTTCAAGGATAACCCACTCTGATACCTAATTGATGTTTTATACTTCAATACCACACAAGAGGGGGAGGGGGTGATTTGTGTGGTACCTAATTTTTCATTTAACCTAATTATAAAAAGATATGGTTCTTCTATGTATTCCAACTACTACTGTTGCGGAATAATAAATACAGAAATTAAAGAACACATAAATTTTACTTGGAAAACACCTGGCTCAAAAGGTAAAAAAATCACAACCTACTTTCCAATAGGATTTTCCCAAACTCTCCACTAAAATCACTGAGCCAAAACTGCATTTAAAAAAAACTCTTTTGTAAAGTTAGGATTAACTCTAATCCTGTTGTGGCACACAACCTCAACTGTTGCAACAACTTCAAGTTAACTCTAACTTGAAAAATGTAAGTACCTAATGCAATTGCTTCTAGATAAAGTTGAAGGGTACAATATTAAATCACCTACTACAATTCAACTAAAATAAGAGACAGACATTTGAAACTAGTTCTTCTATCCGGTTCAAGTATCTTCAAGATTGCACACTTGAATCACACATAAATTGCTTGCAAAATCACCTTGCTATTTTGCTCTCAATTCAGATTTAACTTTTGCTTATGTTTATTGCCTATAAAAGAGAACACCACTGATATTTATTGAGTAAGTAAGTAGAGATTGACTAGAATACAGATGCTACTCTTCCTTGGTGAAAGTGTTCTAGTTGATCTCATTCTCTAGCTCTATCCATCTCTTAAGCCGTGTTCTCTTTGTGTAAGGAGTCTTTCTCCTTATCCTATATGGAACCTTTTCGATCAGGATCATGAGATATCATTTCTGGTAAATGAGGTTTATCTCCATCACATGCAACTCACATGCTCGAGTTGACCATATCTGCAGTTCACTAGGATGGACCTGGTCCATGTCTGAGTTCCTTTGTCAATCTTCAAAACTCTCTTTTACTTGGGCGAACACACTCACTCACAATATCATGCACGACATCACCCTTCATGCTTTATACTCTTCCTCACAATATCATGCACAGAATCACCCTTCTTTCTTTACACTCTCCTCACCCAAATAATAGAAATAATAACATTCCGCCAAGGGAGTCAACAATAAAAAAAATAACATCTCAACAAGGGAATCAACAATCAAAACAATAACCTCCCGGCAAGGGAATCAACAATAAAAGTCTTGTTTCAACAGTTAGCTTCGAAATATAGATCTCAACTTGAGTCAATACTCAACAAGGGTCAATTACCGAGAGAATGTCATAAGTCTTGTTCAATATGAATAATCGTCAATTTAAGCATGAATAGTACATAATAAGGATCACGGAAAAACCAAGAAGCACAATAACTTTAACAAAACAATAAGACATAATAAGCACGTGATAACTACACCGGTAACTACAACAATTGGACATGTAACATATTTGCACGAAGTCATGGAGGAACTCACAATCAAGAAGTATCAAAACAACAAGGAAGGCAATCACTTCAATTAAGGCAATTAGGATCAAGTAACACGTAAGAATTAGAGAAAAGATAACAACATCATATGGAGCATATAGAGGTAATTTAAGTAATTAGGAAACTCAATCATAATAGAATACTTTCCACATAATGAACATAAGGACATAAGAATCCTAAAGGCAGATTTCCCACAAATAAGTCCGAGCACACACTCGTCACCTCGCATACACGGACTACAATTAGCATAGAAGACTCAAATCCTAAGAGGGAGTCCCCTACACAAGGTTAGGCAAGATATTTACCTTAAAGACGATAAAACGATACTCTAAAGTGCACTTCTCAGGTGAAAAGACCTCTGGACGGCTCAAATCTAGCCAAATACGACTTGAATTCATCAAAAAATGCAAGAGAAAACAATTTCAATTAACAAAACTATGATTCTTATATAGTTTGCAAAAAGTCAACAAAATTCAACTCCCCGGGTCCACACCTTGGAACCCGACAAAATTTACAAAAACTGAGCATCCATTCCGATACGAGTTCACCCATACAAAAGTTATCCAATTCCGATGCCATTTAGTCCTTCAGATCATCATTTTACATTTTTTAAAGATTTCACAAATTTTTCCAAAATTTCCTTTAGATTCTCATGAATTTGATGTTAAATCTAAGATATAATCACAAAATATAGTTGGAAATTGATTAGAGACACTTGCCCAATGATTTGGTATGAAAATATTCTCTCAAAATCACCCACTCTCGGAGTTAGGGTTCAAAAGTATGAAAAAATGAGTAAAAACTCAGAATACTTAGGTTTTAGCGGGCTGCATATGTCGCATTTGCGACACCGGGTTCGCAACTGCGAAATCGCAAATGCAAACTCACAAATACGAATAAAGCTTCGCAAATGCAAAGCCTGAAATTAACCTACAAAGTCGCATTTGCTATAGAAATTACGCAAATGCGAAGGCCGACTTTCGCAAATGCGGCAACCTCCTCGCAAATACGAGAAAATGCCCAGCCGCCAGGCATCGCAAATGTGACGGTTATTTGCAATTTCGATGGTCGTATTTGTGACCAGAACATCGCAAATGCAAAGATACCAGAACAAGAAAGTCTAATCTCATGAAACTATTCCAAAACCATTCTGAAACTCACCCGAGCTCTCGGGGCTCCAAACCAAACTGCCGCACAAGTCTGAACACACAACACGAACTCGCTCACATGATCAGAACATCAAAATAACTTCTAAAACCATGGATCAAATGCCAAAACACATGAAAATCCCTATGAACCTTAAGAACTTCTAGAATTGCAACCACACGTCCGAACCATATCAAATCAACTCCAAACGATGCCAAATTTTACAGACAAGTCCAAAATGACATAACGAAGTTGTTCCAACTTTTGGAATCTCATTCCAAACTTGATAACGCAAAAGTCAACTATGGGTCAAACCTCTCTATTTTTCAAACTTCAACTTTTCTAACTTTTGCGAAATGCCTCAAATTACCCTACGAGCCTCCAAACCCAAATTCGAACACACGCCTAAGTCCAAAATTACCATATTAATCTACTGACATCATCCAAACTCATTCTAGATCTGTTTGCTCAAATGTCAAATTTCTGTCAAATTCCAACCGTTTAAGCTTCCAAAACTAGATTTGTCCTTCCGATTCGACTCCGTTACATCTGGAAACAGAATCCAACCAAGCACAGAAGTCAATATACATACTATGAAGCTGATCATAACCTCAAACTGCTGAACCGAACAAAATTGCTCAAAACAACCAGTCGGGTTGTTATAATTTGTTATAGTTGAAAAATTAGTGGAATAGTTGGATTCCGAATTTACTTAATGCAAGTTATTGCTCTATACACTTCGTACTTCCTTTTTGTTTAGTATAAACTATTGCAGGTTGTATATGTTGTATGCCCCGCCGTAGTCTCCTCACTACTTCGTCGAGTTTAGGCTCGACACTTACCTGTACACAGGGTCGGTTGTACTGATACTGTACTCTCCACTTTCTATGCAGATTTGGGAGCTAGTGGCTGATCGTGAGGTTGGCTGCTACAACTATGCACCAGAGATCCAAATAGTCTTGCAGGCGTCCGCAGGCCCTAGTGTCCCCTTTTATCTCATTTCATTTTCAGTTTTATCTACTACCAAAACAGATGTAAATTTTTCATTCAGACCCTTATTTGTAGTAATCTTAGACAGTCCATGAGTTGTTACACAAGTTCTGGGTGGATGTTACTTCAGTATTGATTATTGTGTAAAGTTAAGTATTTAAATTATTTTCTTCCGCAATTATTTCCGCTGGTTTATATTGATTAAGTCTTAAATATTTGAAAGAAAAAAGAAAAAATTGAATATATTGAAACGTTGGCTTGCTTAGCGGGTGTAATATTAGGTGCCATCACGATGCCGACGGTGAAAACTTTGGGTCCTGATAGTTAAATTCAGATGGGTTACCATGTGTTAATATACCTCCAAGTTCCTCGTCTTCTGGGCTATCAACATCTTCACATCCTTGATCTCTTCGTTCCGATCTAATCCAATCTCTGAAATATACTAAAACTTCCAAAGCATTGCTTCTCAATGAGTGACAGGCGTCTCCAAGTTGTTGTCTTTCTTGGCTAAATGCACTCTCTGATGCAATAGTAGAATTTTGCACATTCAGCACGTCCCGAGCCATAGCAGAAAGAACAAGAAATTGCTTTCTATTTTCATGCCCCATCGGTGAAAATTCCTTTGTGCGAGGCTATTTTTGCTTTTGCAAGTAAAATTGAAGCTCATCAATATTCTTGCTACTGATTTGAGTGTTAAAAAATATAGAAAAAATATTAAAACTATCAAGGCCTTCATCATCATCCACAGTAGTAGAAGTGGTACAATGCATAGTGGGATTAATAGCATCATCATCAATTATATTTGCATAATAATTATATAATTGTTGTAAAGAATCATTTAGCTTGTTCATACAAATATATATATATATGGGGGTTTCAATTGGTGCAATCTCCATATAAGTATATAAAGCATTGATTAATTGGTGACAATTAGACATCTTAATAGAAGGATTTAAAACATTACGAATTAAGTAAATCGAAGGAATCAAAAAGAAATGTTTTTTAAATTTTGCTTGCATTTTATCGACAACATCCTTATATTTTTCTTTTTTCTTAAGTTCAAATAGTAGAAAAGAAATTCAGCTATATGTACTAAAGCCATAGTAATAGTGGGGTAATATGCTCAAAACAACTCAACAATAAAATTTATATAAAAATTTAACAACATCATTAATGGTCTCACAAGTAGTAGTTTTTAACATACGGTTTGTATAAGTACAATGCGCATTAGCAACTTCAGTTATTGGGAATCTATATTTGTAACAACATTTTAAATATATATATGTATAATTTCATCTAGTAACAATTTCGTCTGGCATGAATCCGGGCTTAAGGTTATGTTGGATACATTTATTCTTAAATTTCCTAATTCTAGATTGTCTATTATTTCCTTGAATAACACCAATTGCTCTTCTAATATGAGTAATCTCAGTTGAAAATAAATCAAGGCTACTTTTAACAATTAAATTATAAACATGACATGCATACCTAACATGAAAAATTTCGTCAAGTGATGGGTGCAAATGGAATTTTAATATTGAAATTGCGGCATTATTGTTAGAAGCATTATCAAAAGACATACACAATACTTTTTGTTTGAGATTATAAAATTTAACAACTTCACAAATAGCAGTACTTATAAAACAACAATATGACTCTGATCTTCATCATATTTAAAAGCAATAATACTTTTTTGCATATAATAACTATCATCTATCCAATGACATGTAATTGCCAAATAATCATTTCCATTAACAACATGCCTAATATCAAAAGTTAGAGAAACTCTACAAGGAAGGTGGCTAAACAAATAACGTATGTATGTTTGGTATTGTCCATGAAGTCTAACGATATCAGATCTACAAGTACTTCTAGGGATACATATAAATAAATGATTATAAATCATTTGAAAATACATAATAAGATATGATGAAGAAGCAAAAGAAAAAGGTACACAATTCAAAGCAATTATTTTTGCTAATTCCTCACGATCCTTCCTTTTATTATATTTCATAAGTCCTCTAGTAATAGGATTTATAGTTGCTTGATTTTCATCTCATCAGATCCCCATTCTATAGGATGCTCAATTCTCATATGTCTACTAAGTGTCCTAGTCCCCTCTAATTATCCTCCAGTCTTATATTTAAAAGTATCATTACAAAGTTTGCATTTAACTCTATCAATACCTTCTATTTCGTCAAAAAATTTTCAGACCTTACTTCTTTTTCTGTGATTAGTAGTCGGGGCCATAGGTGGTCTACTACTAGCACCACGACCACCATCTCTGCTACCAACTCCAAAACTACTAGGTGTAAGTAGTATCTCATCTTCCATTTCTAATTCATTATCTTCTATACCGAAATTTTCCTGTAATTGTTCATAATATATATTATTATTAGGTAATGTTTCAGGAATATGTGTAGAGTCATTTAAATTACTACGAGATGTTGAAGCAGAAGTACTACCTCTTTTTTTATTTTCCCGATTAGTAATCTTTTTACAAACTCTTTTTGCAGCATTAAACATATTGTAAAATTTAACTACTAGCAAAAATTAAATATGCAAATAAAATAATAAATAAGAGAAAGAGTTGGAGGGTGTGCACCGAATTCGGCAATAAATTGAACACTTGATGATTTCGCAACTCCAGTGTTACCACGAAGATACGTCAATTATTCACTTCAAACTTCAAATATTAAATAATACGATAAATGAAATTTCAAAAAAAAGAGAGCCAAATACTTAATTGCACTTTAGGTGAAGAATAAGAGAATGATAATTGAGAATATGAGTTTGAGAAATAAGAGATGAATGGAGAAACGAAGGGGGGGGGGGGGGGGGGGGGTTTTT
>MU684070.1:73022-85389 GCA_026770625.1 Nicotiana glauca
TTTATATATATATTTATATATATATATATATATATATATATATATATATATATATATATATATATATATATATATATATATATATAACGTGCATTGTTAATTCTTGCGTAACTTGTATTTGAATCAAGCAACCTGCAAGCGCTAGTCACGTTTGCTGATTTTGTCATGTTCCAGTCAGTAAGTTCATAGGTAAAAAAACGATATACTCATTTCCTTCTAACATGACATCTTGCCATTTTCCATATTAGTAGTAGTATTATTTATATTATTATTATTTTCGTATTATTTTAGCTAGCATTCGATGGTTATTACTATTTGTTATTTTTCTTGTGTCAGTTTTCTTATTGCTTTGTTATTTTGTTATTTTACTATTTTTCTCTTTGTTATTTTTAACATAGCTTCTTTACTACTGATTTTCTTTTTCAAACCTGTTGAAAATTATTTTTCTTGAGCCGATGATCTATCGGAAATAATCTCTCTATCTTCATAAGGTAAGGATAAGATCTGCATATACATTTTTATTCGCATGTGAAAATATACCGAATATGTTGTTGTTGTTAATTGTTTTTGTTGTTGATGACATCTTACCCATTTCAAATTTGAAAACTTATCATTAATATCATCAGATATAAGATGAAATCTAATGAAGCAACGTGAACGTACATATGATTCCTAATTCAGAAAATAATAATCACAAATGTCTAATAAGCTCATCTCTTCAAAAAACACATTTTTATTCATCTAGATATAATTTCTCGTTTCTCCTAGTACTAAGCTTTCACTCACTTTATTATGCATTTTCCTGCATGAAGGAAGCAAACATTTCTTTAATTTCCTAACGTTTAAGTCCAAGATAGGATTTTGCTATCAGGCCATCTGTGATCGAATCCCATTTGGGCGTTTTCCAACTATTTCTTTTAACCCGTGCTTGGACTGGAGTGTGTGCAACTTAAAACTAAGACATTCTTTGTCTTAAATTAAACATCATCTTGCCCTTCAAATTTATTACTCTCGTGTTCTCTCCTTTGTCATTTTACAATAACTTATTAATAACAAGGAAAACTTTAGCATTATTTAAATCTCTTAGAGTTAATACATATCTGTTAAATTAGAACTTTTGATGTAAAAATTGTTAAAGCTAAGACAATCTTTGTCTCAAATTAAACATCATTTTGCCCTTCAAATTTATTACTCTCATGTTCTCTTCTTTGTGATTTTACTATTATACTTTACTTCTTTTTCCGTTCTGTTTTATCTGCAAATAACAACTTCTTATTAATAACAAGGAAAACTTTTGAATTATTTAAATACCTTAGAGTTAATAAATATTTGTTAAATTAGAGTTTTTGATGTAAAAATTGTTAAATTAAAATAAATTTCTTAAAATTGAGCGACAATCTTTTTTAACCTTCATAAAATATTTTTAGGTTTATTAAAATTATAGAGTGCCAACTTTAAAATAACTTCATTTTGAGATTGTATTAAGAACAAAAAAGGATAATAAAATAATCAAACCATACTTGTCATACCCAACACCACTTATACTATTAGACACGTTTGTTTTTGATTGAATCCGTTTGTGCAAAATTCTGAGTCCGCCACTGCTTCTACGCTCGCAAAGCAACATTCTTAGAACTGCGTCTTGACCTGATTCTACTCCCAGTAGCCATGCTAGTAGCTGAAGATTTTGAAAGAAGTAATTACAATTCATCAGTTTGAAATGTAATGAAAATACTCCATGAGTTTTGTTTTATAAGATGAAATTTAATTGGATATAAAGTTTAAGATGGTTTCTGTTATAACAAATTAATAATATTGTCCATGTTAATTTGGCGCACTTCGACTAATCTATTGTATACTTATTATTTTTCACCAACATAGGTACTGAGGGAAGAAAAGCTTATTTACACATAACTCCAGCTAAATCATTACCGCCTAATTTTAATAAACTCATGATTTCATTTTTTTTTTTTTTTGGAATGAATCATTCTTTTGAAGCAGGTTGAATCGCGATAATTTGTTAATCATAGATTCCAGACCAGAACGCTTCAAGATTACGAGGAAGAAACAATTCTTTTCACGTGAAATCAAGGCGAAATTCGATTTTCAACTCAGAATCATTTTGGTGATTCTGTGTGATGATTTTGGGGGTATCATTCACCTGGGTGCATTTCAATCTTCACCTTTCAGCTGCGAGAATTAAATTCCCCCAAATAAACTGTGATTTCCCAATTTTTTGTTCTCTCATAAATGGTGAGGACACAAGCTGCAGTTACCAATGACGCTGCCTCTAGAGCCGGTGTGTTGCTAGGGGCCGGGGCAGAGGCCGAGGCCGAGGAGCTGCACGTACCGCAGCTAGAGCTGCTGTTGAGGAGCCGCCAGTAGCTTCTGTTGGAGGACAGGTACTGGAGGCGCCTGTTGTTACCCTAGGACTTAATGAGGCTTTAGCACAGTTCCTGAGCTTGTTTAGTACATTGTCTCAAGCGGGGTTGACTCTGGTTGCATCAACTACTTCACAGATCGGGGGAGGAGCTCAGACTCGCGCCGCTCGTACTCCAAAGCAGCGAGTCCACATTGGTCAAATTTTGCCCGAGGGGCTGATTTGTGTTTCTATCTTTTATCCCTATTTTCATTCACTCATTTGAACTGCTAAAATATGTTTTGAAGAGGTTTTACTGAACTAAGAAGTGTTTCCGAGCTTTTACTGTTTTATTGTATTGTTCTGGTTTTACACTGCCTCGTTGTCATTTTGCTGTATTTTATGTATTTTTTTTTATCGCTCAGTTGCCTTTACTTTTATTACTTACTGAGTTGGCTTACTCATATTACTCCCTGCACCCTGTGTGCAGATTCAGGAGTCTCGGGCCACACTAGCGAGTGCTGATTTGCTTCCACCACATGCTTATTTGGAGTTGACTAGGTAGTTGTTCGGCGTTCGCAGCCCAGTGATTCTCCTTCCTATCTTTACTTTCATTGTACTAGCTTTGTACTACACTGTGTATTCTTTTCATACTCTTAGACGAATGTTTAGATGCTCATGACTGGTGATACCCCGATATCGGGCTGTGTTGTTTTCCGCAATTGTTCTATTTCACTCTTTACATTGGGATTTATCACTTATTAATGACTTAAATATGAATTATTATAACTGTTTAATTGGTTTGGGGTTTGTGTCGGCTGACCTTGTTTTACGATAAGCGCCATCACGACTAGATCTGGTTTAGGGTCGTGACATATGACTTCCTATTCTGTCTTTAAAGGATTTTCATTAAATTCAACTATATACGTATTTTTTAAATATTTAGAGTGTTGGAAATTAAATGTCTGAGTAATTGACTTCTTTAATATTATGATACGCGTCATCACGAGAGGTTGATTTTGGATGGTGACACCTGATCATTTCCTTCATGACATCTTCCCATTTCATATTTGAAACCTTTTTTGGTTAGTATCATCATACATAAGATCAAATCTAATGAAGCAACGTGAACATACACATGATTCCTAGTAAAAGTCAAAAAATACTAAGCACAAATGTCCAATAAGCTCTGCCATCTCTCCCAAAAAAACACATTTTTTATTCATGTATAATTTCTCGTTTATCTTAGTACTAAGCTTTCGCTCACTTTATTATGCATTTTTCTGCACGTAGGAAACAAACTTTTCTTTAATTTCCTAACGTTTAATTCCCTCTAACTCCAAGATAGGATTTTGCTATTCGACCTTGTGCTCCTTTTGGGTAAAATCCACCCGATTTCTTCTCATTTCCACTTCCGTACACTATTCGCAGTATTTCCTCTGGCGTTCTATCGTAGGAAAGCGAGTATTTGTCACCTGCTAATATATTTCCCCGTATTTTTCCTTCAGCACCTACTGTTGGTTTCACTTTGAGTCCTTCGTCTTTCAATTCATGGCGTCCTAGCTTGTTTCTCAGCTCTGATATCCGATTTGTGAACTCTGCTACTGTTATTCCGTAGGGTTTCATGTTCTCTCTTCCTCGCTCGTAAAGCAATGCTCTTAGAACTGCGTCTTGACCTGATTCTACTCCCAGTAGCCCTGCTAGTAGCTGCAGATTTTTATTTAAAATGTAATCAAAATACTCACATGCATGCATTTTATTTTATGAGATGAGATTTGATTGTACATAAAATTTAAGATAGTTATTATTATAATTATATCGTTCGTGTTTTTGGCACATTTCTACTGTTCTATTATATATACTTATTACTTTTCACTAGCATAAGTACCGAGTGAGTTTGTCTACAAGGCTTATGCAGATGAAAAGTTTAAGATATGAAATTAACTAGGTATATTTATGATAATGAAACGTCTATTATAATAAGAGTTACCATGATAATGTAAAGATTTTCTATATCTAAAATTAAACCGTCTAAATAATAATACAACAATTGTCCATAAAAAAAACAATCACTAAACAAGAAAATAAGGTAGATTACCTGTTACAATAGTTATAAATAACTGATAGAATAAAGATTCTTTACATGACATTGTGAGTGTATATAAATTAAGTTATTAAACTAATAATTGAAAAATTAGATTTAAAAAGAAAATGACACTGCAACAATAACAACAGCAACAACAAACCCAATAGTTTCCCACAATTGGGGTCTGGGGAGGGTAAGATGTACGCAACCTTACCCTTACCTCTGAAAGGACAGATAAACTGTTTCCAATAGACCATCGGCTAGAGAACGACCGAAAGTAGCTAAAATTAGATTTACAAAGACAATGACACTTCAAGTAGCTAAAATTATTAGACTACTAATTGAAAAAGTAGATTTAAAAAGACAATGACACTGCAAGTAGCTAAAATTTCAGTTCTAGAAAATTGTGTAGATTTAAATGTCATGTTTTGCCACTTTCTAAAATTGAAATAATGCATGCCATGTAAATTGGAACAATGATAATAATATTATGTTAAAAGGTGTACTAGTTCAGAGAGTAATTTGATTTAATTACCCTTTTGGCTGTAGGGCTATGGAGTTTAGGATTGGCTCCAACATATCCAGTGAGTCCAATATAAGGGATAACATACGAAGCAAGAAGATAATTAATATCATTAGCGTAAGGATTAAAAGGTGGCTCTAATTGATGTCCAAATGCATCGTTCATTACTGTAGCAAATGCTTCTTTGCTTAGATTTAGCAGTGGCCTTGGAAATCCTGCTACAGTATTCTTGATTGCCCTGCAATATCAATTTTATCGAAATTTTAAATTTGGTTATATAGACGTTATATATTAAATTAAGAGGGAGTTTGGATTGGTTTTTAACCCAGTCAAATAAGCCTTTAAGTGTTTTTTTTTTTTTTTTTTTTTTTTTTTTTTTTTTTTTTTTTTTTTTTTTTTTTNTAAGTTAAAAACCGCTTCAAACAAGCCAAAAGCAATAAGGTGGGCAACACCAACTTATTGCATTTTGGATTAAACTCATTTCTGCTTAAAAGTTTTTTTTTTTAATCTAATCCAAACAGGCTCTAAATCAACTATGAAGAAGGTCTCTCGACACCTATGTTGCTTGGACCTTTTAGAAATATTGTCGGGTGTATGTAGTGGCGGAGGCAGAATTTTCGCTAAGGGGGTTTAAAAAGAAAAAAGTTAAAAAAATATTGTAGCTACTGGGAATTGAACCAATAATCTTTCAAAGGTTTTGAACCCCTTGACCACTAAGTTATGCTTTCGGCAAAGGGGGTTCGGGCGAACCCCCTTCCGCCTCCTAAATCCACCCCTTGGTGTATGTTGAGTCCTCCAAAAGTGGTGTATCTTTTAACGATTCGACATGCGCACGACAATATTTTTAAAGAATTTGCGCAACATCGCTGGACACTATTTGGTTGGATTGGATAAAAAATATTTGAAATTGAAACTGAAAAAAGTATTTTGAGGTTGAAATTGTGTTTGAGTATGAATTTTACTTGAAAAAAAATTGAATCTTTGTGAACGATTCAAACATATTTCTCAATATTTTATTAATCCAATACACCTTCTGTGTTATTTTATCTAATGCACTTTTTCAAAAGAAAAATGATATTATATATTCGCTTTCAAAATGACATTGACACTGTGTATATATATACAAAAATTATATATATTTTATACATATTTTTCACTTAGTTTCTGGCGTGAGCTAAAAGTGATAATTACTCTCTTTTTATTATAATTACCTGACATGACCAACTTCTTGGAATCCAAATTGAGCAATGACATCTCTAATTAGAGGGCTAAGTTTTGCAATTCTAGCCCCAATAGGTGATGGTCCACCATCCGCAAGTTCAGGTGCAAAGCTATCCAATCCATGGCCAAAAGAACCCCACAAGAAAAATTCAGCTTCCATATACTCTAAATTCAAAGGAAATTCTAATAAATCCACATCCGATATTGGCACATTAGAACCAATAGCAGCACCACTTGAACTTAGTAATTGCAAAAAGAGGAAAATTAGTAGTGAGAAATAAGCAAATATCATGGTTAATACTGAAAGAAAGAACGAGAAGTGGAACGAGAAGCTTAAGCAAAGGAAACTAAAGAGGCACTTGCAAAAATGGTCTTTTTAATGCTACACGAGTACACGTACGAAGCGACCTCAGAATAGGCGATACTGCTTGAAAATCTAAAAATAGAAAGAAAAAACTATGCTTTGGGCTGAATGTATAGTTTGTATTTTTCTTTAGTACGTAATCTGGTTTGTTGGGGGTTGGCAAAGGCGAATTATATCTATGGAATGTGTAGTGTGTGGGCAAAATGATGAGAATTAAAAGACAGATGGAGAAAGGAAAAAGCTTCTAAATAAATTGAAATTCAGGTGGGAAAGAGGCGGTTGAGAAGGTTTTGGATCAACTTATAATTTGGAGTAGTTTGTCATAAAGTTGATATCGCCATGCTAATGTTTTCTCTTTTTCAATTTTGATTTGCTTTCCAAACAAACGTACACTACTAAAAATAGGAATTAAAAATTCTATAATTAAACAGAAAAATCTATCATCAATCTTTGTTAGCACAAGCGATTTAGCGAAAAATTAATGACGAAGTACGTAGCTAATTCAAGTTATTTATTAGAGATAGTCGTTCATGACAATTGGAATGTAGCTATCTCAAAAAGGAGAACAAAAAGGTTGATCAAAGTTTTGTATTTAATCGACTTATAGTCTGTTTGGTCAAGTTTTTTAGAAGTGCAATTAGGAACAATTACGCAACTCCAATTTAGATAGAAACTCAATTCCTATCTCTAGCTCCATGTGGAAATCAATCGTGACCTTCTCGGGTAAAAGCTGCTTCGACCACTCTTGATACTTTGTAGTAGTACAGAGTTGGCCTCGATCATACATATCTTGGATGGTTTTTCCTTCTTTCATAGTGAAATTCTCATATTGAGAATACAACAATATTCCTCTTGATCTCTTCACTTGAGGAGTTCCTTTATGAGCCACTTGTAAAGTGTCCCAAATTTCCTTAGCGGTAGTGCAACTTTGATTTCTACTGTACTTATTTGGACCAAGTCCACACACAAGCTATTTGTTGGCCTTAACATTCTTTTCCCACTTCTTCAAGTCCTCACTAGTGCAGTCAACTCTAGTCTTTGGCACATCCACTCTTTCAGCATTCTTCTTCATTGTAGCCAGGGGACCATCAATAATAATGTCCCAGAGTTCATAGTCCTCTCCAATGATATGATCTCTCATCTTGTTTTTCTACTAGGAGTAGTACTGGATATTAAAGAGTGGAGGCCTAGTAGTGGATTGTCCTTACCAGTTTCCAGGCGGTGCACTCATCTTGATCTATTCCTAAGGTGTTAACTTCTTCAAGGATAACCCACTCTGATACCTAATTGATGTTTTATACTTCAATACCACACAAGAGGGGGAGGGGGTGATTTGTGTGGTACCTAATTTTTCATTTAACCTAATTATAAAAAGATATGGTTCTTCTATGTATTCCAACTACTACTGTTGCGGAATAATAAATACAGAAATTAAAGAACACATAAATTTTACTTGGAAAACACCTGGCTCAAAAGGTAAAAAAATCACAACCTACTTTCCAATAGGATTTTCCCAAACTCTCCACTAAAATCACTGAGCCAAAACCGCATTTAAAAAAAACTCTTTTGTAAAGTTAGGATTAACTCTAATCATGTTGTGGCACACAACCTCAACTGTTGCAACAACTTCAAGTTAACTCTAACTTGAAAAATGTACATTTTATTTTTTATTGGTTACAACTATACAAGTAACTTGGTGTTTCCTTGTCATGGGCAAGATGCTAAATTTGTGGTGAATTGCTTTCACTTCAGCGTGAAGTTAAGGGTGAAAAAGGACATGGTGCCAAACAATAACCACTTGTAGATCCATTCGTATTTCTTGACTGGAATATAGTAGTGTAAGAAAATTTTCGTCTTATCATTGAACCAGATATGTCTACACACAAGTTCAATAACTGAAGTTCCTGTTGGATTATGGGTCGCTCCATGTAGGCTGATCCAACCCGATTAGGAGAGATAAAGGAGAAAGGTTAAGGGGAGTTACCACTAGACCACAACCTCTCCACTAAACTGAACGTGGGTGAGTGATGAGTTTCTTCCTCAACCGCTATTTTCTCTGCCTATTTATATGAAGGAGATAACATAGAACAAGAATGGGTAAGTTTTTTTTTCTCTAACGTAAGAATTTTCTCTGAATCTCTTCTTCTCCCAACGAAAAGCACACATAAGCAAGGGCATCTAATTGATGGAAGATTAACTTTGTTTATTAGTGATTCAAAGTTCGGTTTCGGGCAATTATTTTGGTGGTGAGTTCAACAATTCTTCCGCTGTGTTGACAGGTACACTAATGTTATTCTCGCCCCGCGATTATTATTCTTACAATGGTATCAAAGCAGTGATTGTGTTCTTTTGATTAGAAAACACATCTTGATCTTGGATTCTTGAAAATTAAAGTACTATTGAAAATGTCGAATTTTTTTTTATTTTTTTTTTGATATTATGTATTCTCCTACTGCAATTTTATGATCTTATTTGGTGTTAAAGTCGATTGTTGGTTTGCGAGAGCACAATAATTTATGAATTTAATTCCTGCTATATTGTTTATGACACAAACTTAGTAGTGAAAGAATGTTGTTTGTTATAAGGATCTGAAGGTTGTTACATATTGTGAATCGTGATTGGAAAAGTGAAAAATAAAAGTAGAAAACTTTATTTTGTGTTAGTATTCTTTTTTATCCAATAAGAAAGGCAAAAGCCCACTTTTTTGCAAAAAGACATTCATTGTCCGTAAGCAAATAGCAAAGGCTATTTTTTTTTGATTAAACTGGAAGTTTAGTTTATTAGTCAAAAGAGAAGATGATGGAACCTAGATGTATGGAAATGTTTGACAGTTAGAAGCCTTCACCTATTTTAGTGATTGGTGTCATGAATTTACTGTATTTTAAAAGGGAACAGTTGGTATTTTCTGGTGAAAGAATTTGCTGTCCGTTTATTTCTATTGCTGAATAATTGAAAGTCATTGTCAAGCCCAATCCTGGAACTGAACCATGACCACTTATCACCTCGGGATAACCACAACGAGAAAAAGGAAAAGATAATAATATTCATTGCAGCCACTATTTCAGCCTATTTGTTTAAAGAACAGTAAGAAAGATAGAAATAGAAGATGCCATTAAAGTTATAGATTTTCAATGGTCCTATGTAACTTATGTTGGTTTGTTGTTGGTAGACAAGTAAGTGCTGTAAATACCATCAGTTGTGGCTGCAAAGTTGAGGAACAAAATCAGATTTAATTTCTATTAACAAATTTAGTCTGAATCCCCAAGCTTGTCTCCTTCGTATAAAAGAAAAATTGTTTAGCCATATCCCTTACATTAATATACTTTTACGAGTTATTGTGACATATGTTGTCACATTGAGTGGTTGTAGTCATTCTTATTTTTTTCTTGGTCCTATTTCAGATATGCCTGAACAGGGACAAGTTTGAATTACTCCAAGTGGGAATTCTCGAAGTTAAGGAAGGGGACAACGTAGAAGGGTACGTCGTCGCAGGACTTATTTCTATAATGATTCAGACTCGGAGCCTGAAGTCATCAGGATTGTCCCAAGGGCGAGACAAAATCATTTAAGGGATTGAAGGGTTGAGAGAAGGGAAAGAGAAAAGAAATTTAGAGAGCTTAGGGTTTCACTAGCTGAACATATTGGAAATTATCAGTTTACCCGAGATGCACTAATTGATGCTATTGACGAAATTAAACTATCTGATTGGGAAGCCTTAGAAATTTTAGTAGATTCACTTGGAGAACCTTTAGGTAGTATTTTAACTGAAGTTTATCACGAGGTTTGGCAGTGTGAACCTTTTTGGATTTATGTTCTTAAATTTGAAGCTGAGTGAGAGAACCGTCTCTACAACTACTTGTAATTTGTTTAATTAATAAAACTTTGTTATTTGTTTGCAAGATTACATGTCATTTTATTTGTTTGTTTTTAATGTGTGGCAATTAAAACAAGCATGACATGACATTGAAAATCTTGATGACATGACATGACATGACATGACACACTATGAGAAATAATTTTATAAAATATTAGTTGAACATTTAGTTGTAGATGATGAATGGAAACGTAGTAACCTTTCGATTCTATACTAAGTGTAAACTTAATATTTTATTTAATTGATTTGCCTAAGTGTGTATATCACATGCGAGAATGATGAGTAATAAATACACTTGTATTATTGTTTCATTTAACAGACTATGGTATCAAAAACTATCATTACTGACTTAAACAGGGGTGACAAACTGAACGGTGAAAATTATGACATTTGGAGCGGTAAGATGTGGTATGTGCTGGAAGAGCAAGATGCTCTTGAAGTCATTAACCATGTCATGATTTTACCAGAGGAGGGTAACACTGCCCAACATAGGAGAGATCTTGAGGCTTACAATTTTTGGAAAAAGAAAGATGCCACTGCTCGTGGAATCATTGTAAGCTCAGTTGTGGATAATTTCATTCATGAATATGAATAATTCCCTAATACTAATGCCATGTGGGTGCATTTGAGAGAAACATATGGGGGTAATATTGTAACCCACCTTAGACAGCTGACTATCAAATTTGACACTTGCAAAAAACGTCATGACCATAGTGTCAAACAGCATCTAAGAGTGATGTTGAATATGATTGCTCAACTCAAAGGTGCTGGCCATGTTCTCTCTGATAAGCAGTAGGTTCAGGCAGTGATTCGGTCTCTTCCCAATAATTAGGAGCATCTGAAGGTTAACTTGACCCACAACGATAGCATCAAAACTTTTACTGATGTTGCCCGTCATGTGGAGCTTGAAGATGAGCGGCTTGGTGCTGGTAAAGCTGTACCTAATGCCTTTGTGGCAGAATCAAGTGGTTCAAAGAGATCAAGCTTGAAGCGCAAGAGAAACTGGAAAAATGACGGAAAGGGTAAGGAGACTGGAGAAGGACCCTCCAAGAAAAGAAACAAGCCAAATTCCAAGAAAGGAAAACGGTTCTACAAGAAGAAAGACAAGAGCAAGATGAAGTGTTACAATTGCCAAGTCCCAGGGCATTTTGCTCGTGAGTGCACTGAGCCGAAAAAGATAGCATTTCAAAATGCATATCTTAGTGCTATATATGTTTCTAGCATTGTTTTACTAACTGAATCTTATCCTGTGTGGATTGTAGACTCAGGGGCCACCGACCATGTGAACCGCGATAGAGAAGCGTTTATAGAGTTTCGTCGAGTTCCACCTGGATCAAAGCATATATATGTGGGAAATGATGCAAAGCTTGAATTCAAAGGGATAGGCACATGCAGAATGGACATGCGTGGTGGCCGATCTTTGATGTTGCATGACGTCCTATATGTTCCAGAGATTCGACGAAACTTAGTATCTGTGTCTGTTCTTCTAGATTTAGATTTCAGTTTGAACTTTAGTCGCAGTGGTCTTAGAATTACTCAAGACAATGCTTTTTATAGTTTTGGACATCTTTATGATGCTTTTATTGTGTTAGATTGTAATCATTCTACGTATAACTATTATGTTGACTGTTGTGTTATGATCACGCCCAACTCTATCCCTAAAAAGGATAAGCAGTCGCTGCAAATATAATTCGGTCTAAAAGTCCGGAGTCGAATCCCACAGAGAACTAAGGCTTAACTGTATCTGTTTAATATCACTAAGAAGACAAGATTGAAAATAAATAAACAATTAAAAAACTAACTATGCTTGAATTGTAAACAATTGAAATAAAGGTCTAAGGTAATGGTTTCCCCCATTGTTGATTTCCTTAGTTGTATGTTTCTTATAGCTTTGACTTAGTTGCCTCTGTCAATCATGAACTCTCCAGCTATCATAAATC